>JABAJT010019463.1:13455-49289 GCA_018850275.1 Tephrocybe sp. 9174TJB | reverse complement strand
CAGAAAACTGTGGATGTGCAATCTATTAAGAGAGAACATAGCAAGCACAGGCATCCTACGAATATTCTCGACATCTGGCGACGCCAACATCGATCAGAGGCACCCCAGCAACCTGTCAGTCCCGGTACGCAAGTGGATGACGATACATACGAGGCCTACACGTCGCCAATCCCTCTACATGCTAATATCACGCCCGTCATTATGCCCACCTCGCAAGGCAGTCCAGGTCTAGGTCATCTATCGGCTACAGAGGTCATCTTAATATCTGGAGGGACTCTGATAGCTGTTGGACTTGGTTTGGTGGCTTTGTTTATGATGCGCTCAATTGTTGCGAAAAAGACACGGCGCTTTCTTGTTTGTTGCCAGAGACGGAATGCCAGGAAAAGCACAGATATCTCGGAAGATAAAAGTGTTCTTGTGACGGACGAAGATGATCCTACCTGGGGAACCCCCCCTCGCTTTGTGTACGTTGAAGGTATTAATAGCCGACACGAAGCCCATCACCAATTGGCGGATCCTTTTCTGTCTCCCGACAGCCCCTCGTTTTCTTCTCCTACATGTATCTTGCAAAGCCATCTTCAACCCAAATTTTCCGCCACCCGCGAAGAGGAACAGTTCCAAGACCGCTTGAAAGATGAAGAAAACGATATCACACTTGCGTTGGATCGGGCTTTTCGTGGTGTCTCCGGCGAAGCAACAGAAACCGTTGATTCCACTCGCTCTTTGGCCTCTACATCCACACAGGACGAAATTTTCTCTTCGCCTGATCTGGACAATGTTCCGACTAGGAAGTCGCTCATATTTAGTCTCCACAATCCTGGAAAAGACACCGTACCTACCATCGTCAATCGACCGCGGCAGGGTTCTGATGCGTCTACAACTTCAACTGGCCCTGACATTGTCGATTGCTTTTCTATTATGAGTCCTGACTCTTCGGCGACCTCTCTAGGAAGTTCTGATAGTTGCATTGACCGGGAGGAACCTGAAGAATTAGATATCGTCTACGAGGTCAGGCGCGCTCATGCCCAGAGTATCGAGCTCAAGCGAGGCGTTCTTGTTACCTGTCGTCGTGCATCTTCCGGTGCAAGTGAAAGCTCCGTTTCATGCTCAGTGCCTACTTTTGTCATTTCTGAGACTGCGCCTAGTCTTCTTCCTCTCGACGACCAGAACTTTGCGCCCTTGTTTTCGCTCAAGAATTCGACATCAAGTAAAGCTAGCCTTTTTAGCTATGCAGCAACAACTTCGCTGTCATCCATGATTCGAGAGAACTCACGTGGAACAATCGCCTCGCTCTCAACTTCCTTTTCGGCGGCACAAACTGAAGGGTGGTACCACGACCACGAACAGCGCCTTCAGCCACCTGTCCCCTTCCTTGTGTTGACACGGCCCAGCGATTCGAGTATCTACACCTCCGACTCGTCCTCGAGTAGCGTTTCAGTTGACCTTTGTGATTTTCCGTTGCCACCTGTTCCCCCAAAGTCGTCTTATTGCCCAAATTTTGTCGATAAGGTCAAGCTTCCACCGAAGCGGACATGGGACAATCACTCTGCAGACTCGAGCGTTGCACAGAAAAGATCGACGGTTGAACGTTTCATCATGATGTATTCGACCGCATGAGGACCAATGCCAGCTACACTACTTGGAATCTCCTGTTAGCTAGTAGTAGGAGCCGTTCTTTTGTAGCCGCCAGTCAATATAAACATTCTCTAGCATATCGGTCAATTTGACATAAGCCTATGAAATTTGAGTATTTAATACAATCGAAATTGCTGTCCAGAGTACTTCATGTACATCTCGATATCACCCTTGTTCAGTGTTTAGAGGCCAGCAGACGTCGAGAACAGAATATCATTCGCTGCCTTGATGAAATTAGAATCGTCCCCTTCCTTTGCTTCGAATGGTTCCAAGCCGAGAGCTCGGCGGCCCTCCAAAGATACAACATCTTCAGGTGTGGCGCGTCCGACACACTTGGTTTCACCGGGCCCCTTGGGAAAGTCACTGCGCCAATCTATGTTACGCGCGTCCTTCAAACACAAAGAAATGTACATACGGTGCGGGAAGACCACTTTCGAAAGTTGCGCGTTGTTTTCGGAGGTATTGTGCGCTGTAGTGAATCAGTGATCAATGAATCCTCCAGCAACACAAAAGGAAAAGGACTGATACTCACGTCTTAAGTGTCAAGGGAACGGCTGGAATGTAAAGGACCGAGGAATCATTTTTGCCATGATGATATGCCTCAACTTCATGGACGATATCGCAATGCCCTAGAAGAAAACAAGAGGAGTTCCAGTGAACTCACGTAGGCATGAATATAAGTAATAACCACGTACAATAGACTTGATCACCCGGGTTGACAGTGGGTATCCCAACCATCGTCTTGTCCAGCTGAAGATGAGGGTGTGTCTTGGTTGTTAAAAATTGCTTCCCGCCAAGAAGGCTTCCGGGAAACTCGGGGTTATCAAGGTCAACCACCCACTCGTTATCACTATTCAAGCGGAAGAAGGGGCGAAGAATGATGTACGGGATGGCCAGGCGCAGCATAGGTAAAACTCGGAGAGTACCTTCTCCCGGCCCTGTGCACGACAGAGAGGTCCAGCCTTGCCACGCCCGGAAAATGGATCCCTGGTTGCTATTGGAGTGATTGATGATGTTGGTCAGATATGTACCCGACGTCGACATAGTTAAGAAAATTAACACGGCGAGACTTACGAGCAATTGTACATGTCCTGCACCGCATCTAAACGAGGGGATACGTCAAAGGCATCGTGTTTCTTCCAGGAACTTCCTCCCTTGAGGATTTCCTGGTAGCATTGCCGATAGGTAGGGTCTTCCCAGCGTTCTACGGATCCATTGTCGATATGGGGGTCGAGGGAAAAAGTGACATCCCCCGCTTGACGAACACGAACCCGATCGAAGTATGAAACTGGGGTGGTGAGGCTAATTTGGGTGTCAGGCCACGATGCATGCCACAATGACAACAGGAAACGCTGAGTCTCGATGATGGCAGGGTGAACTCTGCCAGCGATCTGGCCTTTCGCATTGTACATCTCATATATTTGAATATTGTCGGCCGGATACCCTATAGACCGGGGCTGCCTGAGATGTGTAGTTCGAGCTGGGAAGAGATATTTTACTCACCAGTGATGTTGTTAGCATTGGCTTTAGCGTAGTCCGTGATTGAATGTTTCCAACCCAGTGCTTCCTATTTTTCATGATGCATCAATCAATAAATGTGGATCTATTCCATGAGGTTCAAAACACTACTAGCCTCTTGTGGCACACCACCGGTGATGACGACGACACCGATATCCTTGATCAATTGGGTCTGAGTAGCTGACAGGCCTGACTTGATGTCGTTGAATGAAACACGCGGAATGATCTAAGGACGGATAAGCATTAGATTGCCACAGCAAGAACTGAGTGCAAGTGAAAGCGACACTAACATCGCCTCCTTTGGATGAAATTTCATCAACGGCGACTTCGATTTCAGCCAATACCTCCTTCCAACTCTGAAGAAGCTCTTCCTTCCAGAGTGTCTTCTTGAGGTCGGCAAGATGGGTAGGAAGGTTGGGTGGCGCAGTAGAATCCTCAAGCTTAATCGCCCCGATGTCTACTTTGGTAGGTTCTGTGGGAGTCATGATGTGGGATGAATTGATTATCGAACGTTTGGATCCATGGCCTTTTAAACCTTTTGAGTGTGAGCAATTCCTACAAGTTGAGTATGTGGGTAAAACTTGTCCGACAATTTTCCGAACACTGATTTAACCTGATTTAACGTAGGAACAAGTGTCGTGTGATGACATTGTTTTGGGCTCTTCACTCAAATAAAATAGGTCACACGGGTTCAGCTCCCGGAGCTTGAAGCAGCTTGAAGCCCACAGCACTTATTGGACGCTAGAAGGGAAATTTAATTTGGCCGACATTTGTCCGATGCGTCTTAATAAGTTGGTGGTGCAGCTTGAACGTCCAAATTGAACAACTTTCTTTATCATATGATATATGATAAAGTAATACATAAGAGTAAACGATACTGCAGGTGTCTCTATAATATAGGGTAGAGAAGATGAATGTCCCAGGATATGTTACCAGTACAAAGCTAAATGCCCCAACAGTGTTTGCCACGTCTCACTAAACGGGTTCAGGAGCAAACCTTTGCCGAATGACTTCCAACTCTCCATGCAGCCTCTCATACTCGAAGCTCAACTTCTTCAAATCCTCTTGATCCATAATTTCTGCATCACCATCCGAGTCTGTCACAGACCCATCGCCATTGCGTAACATATTATCGATCCTCGACTTTTGTGCGAGCAAAGTGGTGAGAGCTGCCATACACTCGCTGTATGTCGTAGTGTATCTTAGCCGAAGGCTGGCATGGTCAGTAGGAAGAGGTTTCGGCTCATGCACACGAGGCCGCGCCTGAGAGGCAACACGTCCATTTCCGTTGACAACGGGTGGCGCAGGGGACTGAACCTTAGATGGTTGACGCCGAGCCTTCACGTTGCGATTATCACCATCCTCATCGGACGACGAGGTGTAGATAGGCGATCCGCGACGGCGCTTGACGCTTCCCTTTAACTCGCCGCGGGCACGGGAATCACGAGGCGACTGAGTGGAAGAAGTGCTCTCGGGCGGTGACATTTTGCTTTCGTGCAGGCTGGTACTGGGACGAGAGGAAGGATTCGTCCTCTTATTGATTTTAGGCAAAGGTGGTGGCGGTGGTAGGGGCGACGGTTCCTTGTTTTTCTGGCGAGCTGGTGGTGGCGGTGGTGCCACTTCCGGTTTCTTGGGGAGGGAGAGATCTCTAGGGTGCGCATTTTTCGTCGAGGGCAGCGTCGATGGCGTGCCATTATCCATTCTTCGCTTCTTTTGAACGCTTGCAAGGCTTGTCGATGCGTCGGAATCATAATCGTCGCGTGGTCTACGTTTGAGTGATTGCACATCGGTAACTCGCTTTTCAGGGCCTCCCTGCTTGACCACCGGCGTGGATTTCGCAGCCCTGTCCCTCTCAGCTTCTAAGCCAAGGTTGACATCAGATTCTCGCGCCTTTTTGACTCGTTGTATTGCAGCAGAGCTAGTTGTTGTTACTTTTTGTGGTGCCGTAACGGCTGAAGGCATCACTTTTGGGGGTAACGAGGGTCGAGGGGGTTTGATATCATTCTCTAGGGGTTTATTTCGAGGTACAGAAGTATGAGCCAAAGCATCTGTGTTGGTATTGCTGATCGGAGTCGTGGACTTGCTGGCCTTGAAGCCTGATCCTGGCAACTTCCTCGAGGCGGAGAGAGCGGGGGAATTCGATGCGACAACCTCCTTCATCTTTCCTGAAGCACTGGGTGCAGCTTTTGCGCTTTCGTCCTTCATTCTGATTTCGGCGTTGGGGTCAGACTGAGGTTTTGGCTTCTTCACATCTTTCGTTGACATGAGACCTGTCTTGGAAGGACCGTCGAGCTTTCCACGCTGCTGGATCTCGGCTGTCCTAGAGGGGCCAGCAGATGTCACAGAAGAAGTAGTATCAGTTGATCGATACAAGAAAGGCGCCCACTCCGGATCAGTGTCCTTGTAGCCCATGGCCTTGAGCTTCAGGCGGCCAGTCCTCTTCAACTGTGTCCGGGCCTTCTCTGTCAAATTTGGCCACTCCATAGGGCGCACGTCTAGCCACGCTTGGTCCTTAAGAGTCATCGTTTGACTGCCCGGGTCTTCGCCTTTCTTCAGTGCAGACGTCGGCTCTGCAACCTATACACGGGCCAAGCAGTTTACTAATTTATACAACAGAAACAATGACACATGAGTTCACCTCTTCCAAGAGATCAATTACGTCGCGGCGAGCTGATGCATCGCCGCCGGATACCAATTTTAGGATCTCATCTCGAGTCCTTTCTTGAGTTGCGATACAGTGTATTAGTCGATTGCGCAGAGCTGGATCAGCAAGTTTCTTCTTTTTTGGTGGAGGAGCAGGCAATGGCACGTGGTTAGCAGGAGGAGCGGAAGTGTTGAGCTTTGCATTGGGGGGGCGGACGTTGCGGAACATGGTTTGTTCCTTCTTCTGTTTCTGAGTAATTTTTACTGGAGGTGCAGGGGGAGTTTCCATGAATATAGTCTTGCGGTCGTCTCGCTGTTTGGCAGCCTTCAAGGTCTGGGTGCGAATCTTGTCCGTGAGATCATCTCCAATCTCATTATATTCTATGAAGAGCTTCTCTGTAACGTTGGCGTAGAGCTTGAGGGGACCAGCACCATTCTTTAGAGTGGTGCGAAGGTATATCTCATGGGGAGTCTCCTCTTTCTGCATGCGCATTGGGTAAAAGGTGCCGTCGATGTGTATTCCCTGAAGACATGAGACAAGGAAAGTGAGGATTGAAATGGGGTATGCTTACAGGAGTCTTTCCGAATTCAAAGTCCATATCACGCTTATTCTCCGCAAGCGATGTGAGGGCATCTATGGTGGCAGACGACAGACGAACGAGCATGGCTACCTTTGGTTTGGTAGGCTCTGTTTCGCCTGGATTTGTGGACGGTGCGAGGGCAATGGTGCTCTCTGGGAGAGGCATTGGTGGTGGAGGAGGAACAAGGGGCTCTACTCTGGCGTTGTTGTGGCCAGCCCAGCGCCAGGCGCCTATTTGCTTGTATTGTCTATTGTCCTCGATTGCCTCCTGCTCTGAGCATCAACTCTGCTGGCCATACCAGGACTTGGGCTTCACACCGTCGGATGTGCCGTGAAGCTATGCTGTTCTCTGTCCTGCAGGGCCGACTTTATGGATTTTCACGATCATGCACCTACGACCAGTAGCATAAATATTACAATGTAGAGGTACGTATGCAGACGTATCCGTTATCATATATATCAATCACACTGGGGTTCTAATTTGGCCCCGAAGTATCTGCGGATTACCCGAGCGTGAAGGTGAGCCAGCCAAACACCGCACGTTCGTTAAAAGGGGACCTCGTGCGTTATGTTCATTCCTGCAGGCTCACGTTCAAAGTGTATAGTCACCTCGTCCTATTCACACATCACGTTTGTTACATTCATTGATACATAAGGTCCTCAACCCTGAATTTCGTCCATCTCTCCCCCACTCTCTCTCCAACCATGCTCCAACTGGGCTTGGACGGTTACTCGCGCTCTGCCGCTGTCCTCGCAGCCGCCATTTGCGTGGCTGCAATCCTTGGTCAGGTCCTTCGGCCACAGCTCAAGTTCATCTGGCACTGCTTCCTTCGTCCCCTCAAAGCAGCTGACCAGAAGGATCGTCTGGACAAAGTTCGTCTCCTATCTTCTCATCCAGTACCATTGTTCACACCCTTCATGTTAGTTCTACGAAGGACAGGCCGATATTTACGACAAGACTCGCAATGGCCTTCTTCGCGGTCGCAGCACCATGCTTAGCTTATCGGCAAGCCACATTCGTTCCATGCGTGCCAAAAATCCCAAGAAGCGCTTGGTCTGGGTGGATATTGGTGGTGGAACAGGTACATAAGCCCACTTGTGGCTTATTCGAAATCCATCTTGACACTCTTTGGGTGTCTTCGCAGGTCACAACATCGAGCTCATGGACAAATATTTCCCCATCAAGTCTTTCGACGCCGTGTACCTTATTGACCTCTGTGAGCCACTGCTCCAGGTCGCCAGGAAACGGTTTGCTTCCAAGGGATGGACCAATGTCACTGTTCTGTGTCAAGACGCGAGCCAGTTCACTCTGCCCGAATGGACCGATGACAAGGACCCCAAAGGAAGCGTTGGTTTCGTCACGTTGAGCTATTCGTTATCGATGGTAGGCACAGATGCCCACGTATATATCATACGTCCATCATGTACTGATAGGCGACCCCAGATCCCCAGTTATTATACTCTCCTGGATCGTATCGATCATGTCCTGGCCCCCGAAGACGGTCTCTTGGGGGTGGTCGACTTCTACACGGCGGGCAAGCAGCCCTCTCTTCACGAAAAGGCCATCGGAGGTGTTAGCAAGGAGTGTGGATGGCTCTCTCGTTGGTTCTGGCAAATCTGGTTTGATTTCGATCACGTATGTGGAGTTATCCCCCTACAGCCCTTCGTTTTCCCTTAATATTTGCCAGGTTTCTCTCGGTCCTGCTCGCAGGTCATACCTCGAATACAAATTCGGCACCGTACGTCTTTATTTTACTTTCATTATGCGTTTAATTTACCCCATTGCAAAAGTTGAAAAGTTATAATGGACGCAACCATTTCATCATCCCTTTCATCGTCCGGATGTGGGTACTGATCTCATTCCTACCCCCCTCCCGTTCTAATCATATCACTTCTCTCAACTTTTAGCCCTTACTACATTTGGCTCGGTCGCCCGCGGTCTTGTGATGTCAGTCGCGTCTGCCACGCGTTTGAAGTTGAAGGAGGAAACCTCATCGGAAACTGCTCCCCTATGTTAACACAAGCCAAGGTCATCGATTCAGTTCCTCCTTTGGAGATAGGCGAGCCTGCCTTGGGCGACAAGACCAGGGCAGCGGTAGTCGTTGATATCACACCACCTTTGAGCTCGTTCCATTACCAAGTCAACAAGGTATATCTTCAGTGCATTCGGCTCCGTATCAACCTGTTCAAGCTATTTGTTTAGCCATGGCGTCTTCCCTACTACGAGCAGCCTGTCCACAAGGAGTTCAGAACATATATTTACTCATTCACATGGGTGAGTATTCCGTCCTTCAACAATCTTCTTGGTTTTTTGACGCCTGAATAGGAAGATCCGTTTGAGGACATGAACTATCTGAATCTCTCCAAGGACGATTCTATGTTCGTCATTACCTCTGGTGGTGACAACGCCCTTCATTATGCCATCGAGGTGCAACCCAAACGCGTGTGTATCTATCTATTACATTGTTCTCCACAACCTGCTCACACTGTAGCTCCAGATTCACTGCGTTGACATGAACCCCTGGTTAGTGCTTTGATTTTGTAGCCAAACATACATGTCCTGAGATATTGTCCTCTAGCCAAGGCCATCTCGCCGAACTCAAGCTTGCAGCTCTCCAGAGCCTTTCTTACGATGAGTTCTTCTCCTTGTTCGGATCTGGTCGTCACCCCGATTTCCGCAAACTCCTCGACTCGAAACTCGCACCCCACCTCTCTTCGAGTGCGTACCAATTCTGGCGTATCAATGATGATGCGTTCTCTTCTGCGTTCTACATGCGCGGTTACAGTGGATGGGCACTTCGTGTTGCTCGCCTCATCTTCTCTATTGCTGGTGTCTCCAAATACGTTCAGCAGCTTTGCGAGTGTGATACCATCGAAGCGCAGGTGCAGATCTGGCAAACGAAACTACGGCCCGTTCTGCTCAACCCTGTCGTCGTTGCGTTGCTCAAGAGTCCTGTATTCTGCTGGAACGCCCTTGGCGTTCCCCTGAACCAGCGCAGGATGCTTCTGGAGGAGGGTACTATCTATGACTTTATCTGCCATACCTTGGACCCCGTCGTTTCGACACATCTCCTCAAAAATGCAAACTATTTCTATCTTCTCGTATGTAGTACTCCTCCTGCCAAAACATGCTCTGACGTTGATCTTTCAGGCTCTCCTTGGACACTATACCCCGGCCTCTTGCCCCAACTATCTTACTCTCCGTGGTTTCAATACCCTGAAATCTAACAAAAACGGTGCTCTGGATGCCTTCCGTCTTCATACAGACGCTATCGTCAAGTTCGTCGGCATCATTCCTCTCGATCTATCCTCTTTCTTACCTTTGCATGTTTGTTAGTGTCCTACGAGGACTTACTGACTGGTCGCTGACGCGTGCACTGATTATGGACCATTTGGATTGGTTCACTCCTGGCTCACAAGATGTCGTTGATGAGGTTAAAGAGTTCCACCGTGTGCTTGCACCAGGGGGAATGGTTTGCTGGCGCTCGGCATCACGGAGGCCATGGTACAACGAGATGTATGTTTGATCCTCAATTTCCGCAATACGCCACTAACCCATGCATTTAGATTCGTGCAGGCTGGATTTGAGGTTACACCGGTCGCTATCCGTGACGGCACAGTTGCTATTGACAGAGTAAACATGTCAGTGCCCCTATTGTTAACTGACGACTCGCACTTTACTCACCCAACTATAGGTACGCTTCGACTTGGCGCGCCATCAAGCGCTCATAATGACTAACGACGCGCTCTCTGATGACCTTCTCTTTAATCCTCTTCAAGTTGAGGGAGGGAGCCATGATCATGATTTCATATGTTCCTCTAAATATGTAACAAATTTGCCCGCAATACTTTCTTCTCCCCAATCGACAATACCCTTCTCCGTCGTCCCAAGGGTGATGGCCTTTTTATGCACGGTTACAAACTGTCGTTTGAGTCGTTGTAGCTCAGATAGGGTGACGTTACGTGTAGGAAGAGAAATGGAAGTTTTGAGCACCCCAGCCGGTGTAGAGAGGTTCAGGTTTTGTTCACCTCCAAGACCAGTTTGATCAGCAACGATGGCGGAGACTATGGCAGCGGCTGTCTGTTCGAGTGTTTGTAGTGCATCAGTTGGGGCCTTTGCTACCTAGAAGAAGCATGAGCAATATACAGCCAGAATCAATGTGGCAAAGCGTACAGAGAGTGTCCCAGAGTTTGGAGGCTTGATGGTACCTTTCGTGAGCGCATCCCAAATCTGTGTCACTGGCGGCGCCTCCTCATCCCACAGAACCGTAAAAAGTGGCGAATCCCATCGAACCATAGAGGATGGCTCTTCATATCGGAAGATTAGGTTCTCCAGACTGTGTACAGATGTCATACTGGTTGACATTCGGTAAAAAAAGATCAGACATACGTTTCAGAGGAATATGCAAGACCATCCTGTCGCGCCGCGTTCCATTCTCTGCACTGCTCCTTTTGTGCTACGACGTAAACCTGTGGGTGTAGATTAGAAGAAGTCATACCCATAGATCCAGAGAAAGAGACAGACGGTGCAAACCCTCAGCTTCATCTCCCGAGCGGCACAATACATCTGATAACGAAATCCTTTTATGTAGTTGAGCGCGTCGACGATGAGGATCGTATCAAGAGCCATATGGCGCTGCATCGCTGTGAATAATGCGCCACGAGCTGGTTTTTCGGAGGGGCTGTCTGAGAATGGATTTGTTCGTCAAGGGTTGTTGCGATGGGGTGAGGGAGTCATAATTACCATCGTAGACGTTGCGATTGAGATGGAGAATGTCGTCTGAGATGATGATAACCTTGGATATTGGCCCTGTATAGGTTTCAGCACTGAGATAGCTCTTGAGGGCTGAACAAATCTGTTCAGCTCTCCTTGTCTTTCCAGAGCATGGAAAACCCGAGACAGTGACCAAGGCCATGACCAAGTTGTGGTATCAGTGTCATGACCGTACTCGACTCAGAAAAAAAAAAAAACACATCGCATAAAGCCAAGTTTCATTCACGCCAGTTATTGAGATTCAAAAAACAATATTATTGCAAATAACTACAAGACTAGTTAAACAATGCGAAGCATTGTATGGAGGGGTTGCCAAAAATTACTGAAAGCCGAAGCTAACAGATGGGTTCGGATGTATAATTTGCAATCAGCAAAAAACTGTGTCTCGGTAAAAACCTCACTGACGACAGTACATGCCCGAGCACAAGAGATGGGGATTCAGATTCACGACAACTGCCTTATATATCATCTTTGCGTGCGCACGGACCACTTTGACGTCTCGTGACTCTGATCAATTGTGATCGGAAACAATTGATGTCGACTCATGGGTCTAGGCCTTAGGCTGATCTGACCTTGATCCTTCGAAGAGGTTTGAGCACAATCTGTATCAAACAAAGTCGAGGGCGGCTAAGTGACAGGGCCTATGTCATGAATGATTGGCATACTCTGCAACGACTGAGGTTTCTTTGAATGCCTAGCCAAGAGGTTGGCTGATGTGAAATCACTGCGCAAGTGCTCGGATGTGCCGGCGGAGCACCCGTTGCCATGGGCGATGGAAATAATTTCTTGCAAGCCCAGGTATTTTGTGCGCGCCATTCTTTGCGTGGAACTGTGGTGGGCTGTTCTGTTTGCGGAAATGTATCATATTTTCGAAACAAGTGCAGCAAGGGCAACGGAGTTGCCCATTTACCTACAGTTGGGTGGGACACCGCCACTGAGAATCGATCAATTGTGACCCGTGTGACAGCTACCGCGACTTTGAACAAGTTTAGCAGCAGACACGTTGCCTCGTCGCCATATCTCCTTCATTTCTTGGCTTATCTACCTACTCAGGGCACTCAGCGAGCTGCCGCCATTTACTCTTACTTTTTCTCTACTCGGCGGGTCGTTCTCTAGGGGTCTCTTCGTTTTACCTGGCCAGTAATGGACCCCTCCCAACAACATGAAATACCCCAGCCCCACGTCCAGCAAGACATCAACGACTCGACAACGACCGACGCTCCTGCTCCAGAGGATCGCATTTGTCCAGGCTGTAAGACACCAGCCGTAAGTGAGCTAGGTGGTTTGGTTGTTGCTTTCGGGTACGTTGATCTCATCACCCTTCGCCTTCGTTCCCTTGATGATTTTTTACTCATTAATCACTCAACGAAGCCAATCATTCTTTCATGTTGACTGCTTCAAGTGCGCTAAATGCGGCGACAAAGTAACTGCCGATACCAACCTGCTTCTTCTCTCTGACGGTTCCCCGATATGCACAAACTGCACGTATTCCTGCAATGTCTGTCGACAACCTATCTTGGACGAAGCAATAATGACAGGAGATGACTCGTATCACGCTCACTGTTTCAGATGCAAGGTTTGCAAATCTCGCATCGATGAGCTTGTTTTTGCCAAGACCAGCCAAGGCGTTTACTGCATGAATTGTCACAACGATAGGATGGCCAAGATCAGGAGCCATGTACAGAAAAAGGCTGAGAGGGAAAGGGAGAAAAGATCTGGAGGGAGCGGTTCGTCCAAGTCTCGCGACCGACTGGCTCGGGAATACCATGCAGGGAGCGGAGTACGTTACCACACTTTCTTTGACATGAACGCATTTTCATTTCAGTGAATATCAGGGGTCTGCAACTCCCTCGCAGAAATTCCATCCTGAGAGCTCCTCGACCTCACGTCCATCAAGCTCTTCCGCCCAAGACGGTCCCTCAAATGTTCGATCTCCTTCAAAACCGTATGTGAGCGATGCATTCGCCGCCAACCCCCATACACAACCACCGCTTTCGACATCTAATGCCAGTCAAGCCTTTTCGGTGACGGTCGCCCCTCCTGTCGAACCTGATCATCCGCCACCGCCGTACGCCACGGAACCAGATAGACCCGAGCCAATAAAACAGAGCACTTTACCCGTTGCTGGTGTATCTTCAGATATCGCGCGCGAAGAGCGCCGGCGTAGTTATGATGATGGAGTTCGCCCATTAAATGTCCTCTTTGGGAAGGGCGATCCATCCCACCAGCCAGTCGACTCCCCAAGTACTCCGCCCACGGTGTCAGATGGCCTAACCGCTCCCACCTCTCGACGTGACAAACGTCGATCAATCAATCCTGGTATATCCCTAGCTGAGTTGAACTCGCAGTCCACCACCGATGCCTCACAAACTATTCTTTCACCTCACTCACTCACATTCACAACCATTACTTCCAATGATCGTATTCCAACACCACCCATAAACGGCGGCCGTAATTCGCCTCATGTTACGCTTTCTCCTCTCCGAGAACAATTCACTCCTACATCTCCCAAGTCCGACGCTTTTGTGTCTCAGAGGACGAGCAAGCAGTATATCGAAGGGCTCACCGTCGCACAAACCGAGTATGACCGGGAACTCAAAGCCCGCAGAGATGCAGAGGCTGAAGTCACGCGACTTAGAGTTCTCTTGTCTGGCCAGGTTGCGAAGCTGACTGCGTTATCTGGTGATAATCGAAAAGAAAAATTGCGCCAACAGCTATCGAAGGAACTCCATGATAATCTCTCGGGTCTAGAGTTGGACCTTTCGAACCTCAAGGTTGAGCGAGACATGACTTTGGCTGAGGTCGAGGAACTGGAAGCAACGAAGAGGTATGTTCCCCCGTGTTTCATGTTGCTTTCAACCAACATCCGATGATTGTCTAGTGCCACTTCAGAGGTGCCGCCTGCTAATCTCGGCCGCTCCCTGACCAAACGTCTCGACAGTATCAAGCACCAGTACAAGCGAGATCTTGTACCGTTGACCAAAGAGAAGGAGAGTTTGCAAAGGGAAATTGCGGAGCTCAAGGCCGTTCGAGATGCCTCCCTTGAAGAAACCACGGTTCTCAACGCTCGCAATGAGGAGCTAGCGCAACTAAGCGCGGCATATTCCCGCCGCATGGAGACTGTTCCAGAGGGGTCTTACCCCAATGGCTTTCATGATTATGCAAGGGGGGCTTCTTTGGATCACCAACGAGCGTACCCGCCATCATCTACTCTCTCCCATTCCCTCAGTTCGTCAACTTCGTCAACGCTACATGACGAGAGCATGGACCTTCGTCCGCACAGGAACCAGAAGCAGGAACCAGATCACGCTCCATCAAAGGTGAAATTTATGAAATGGGGTTCACGCACCAAGGAAGTCGCCTCTCCTCCAATAGCCCCGGTTGAGCGGAAGGTGGCGCCTATGCAACATAATTTCCAACAGCTGAGCATCCTTCGATTTACTCGGTGCGACCACTGCGGGGACAAAATGTGGGGCTCGCAATTACGCTGCACAGGTTCATTTATGACATTTGGTATCCACCTGGAATGCTGATCTGAATCAACTTTTTAGTTTGCCCAACCTCCATTCATGTTCGCTGCATTGCCCATTTGCAGACACCCTGCTTCCAACAGCCAGTCCTCCACATACAACCAGAGGTTCCTCCTGCTCCACTTCGTAGGTCACAGAAATGGCATTCGTCTTCTGATGTTGTTAACGCTTTGTTTTACAGCCCCCTCTATGTTTGGCCGTGATCTTATAGAGCAGGTTCAAGCAGATTCCAGGGGCGAAGAACGTCAGGTACCCGTTATAGTGGAAAAATGCATTCAAGCCGTGGAGGCTGTTGGTATGTCTGTCTTCTGGTGATACAATCGTTTGACAGTTATTGACTTTGATGTCTAGCATTGGAGTACGAAGGGATCTACCGTAAGACGGGAGGTACTGGGCAATCAAAGGCCATCACGCAGTTGTTCGAGCGCGGGGACTATTTGTCGTTCGATCTTCTGGACTCGGACCGCTTCAACGACATATGCAGCGTGACCTCTGTTTTGAAGAACTACTTCCGGTCTTTACCAGTACCACTCCTCACGTATGACCTCCACGACGATTTTATGGCAGCCGTCAAAATCAAGGATCAGGCTGTGCGAGATGCGACAATATTGGATTTAGTGAATAGACTTCCGGACGAACATTATTACACCTTGCGGATGCTGATGCTACATCTTCACCGGTGCGTTCAATTTGGTCATTATGTATGCCTACCATCTTATTCTTTGCTCAAGTGTGCGTGAATACGAGGAAGTCAACAAGATGAACGCACGAAATATCGGCGTCGTGTTTGGTCGTAAGTGTTCTCATTCTCTTTCCCAAAAAAGCATGTCGTAAAGAGCATTCTTCTATCAGCAACATTGATGCGCCCTCGAGACCTCACCCAGGAATTCAGTGACATGGCTGGCAAGGCGCTGTCCATCGAGTGGCTCGTCGAAAATGCCCCTCGGGTATTCAACGCACACTGACCGATTACACATAACCTCCCCTTATCACTATTCATTATTTAATATCTGTTCTCTCACATGGGTTTGGAGGAATGCACAACAGGCCTTGACATATGTATTGCAAGAAATTTCTCTTCTCTTCTCTGACATGTTTTAGTTGTTCCAATGTTTCGAGTTCGTGTACATACGGCGCCTACATCTACTCCCTTGTGGCTTCCCCCCTCCATAACTTTTGTTTACCTTGTTTCCGATACCCGTTTCCTCACATTACCCCGGATTGATGTATCTCTGCACAAGTACGACCACCTGCCATTCAATGGAACAAATCCAGCATAGTATCCATGTTATATATACAACATACATCAATGTAGAAGAACATTTTGACAGCAAAATGCTGCAAGGGCCAAATAGCAAATTACAAGAGCTCTCGCGAACGGCGTGTCTTGGGTCCTAAATCGGGCTTCAAGCTACAGAATAAGAAGTGACGCCTGGGACCGGTTGCTGCGCCTGCCACAGCGGCAGCAGTTCGCCCACCCAACGGCGCTGTATCAGCACCGCTACCACGGACTCCCAAGGAGAACATTCTGTCAAATACTAAAACAACTGGGTTAGGAAGTGTCACTCGGTTCGTTATGCAGTCAGGACTTACGCGTCGCAGTAAAAGCCTTTGCGCTGGCTTGGCATGCGGTTTGAGTAAGTGAAAGTGGAGGACTGACACCCTCGAGCATGCGGAGATATCGGAAAACCATTGATGGTTGGGGTGGGCCTGTAGTCAGAATCGTCAAAGATCTGGATATTGTTGAACTGACATGAGAACGGGCTGACCAAAACGAAAAACAGCAAAATAAGCTTGTCTCCATTTTTCCTCGAGAAGCCGTGCACATGTTGGTGAATCCGGACATGTGGAGCACTGTTGATATGGTTTCATTCATTATAGTTGAGGTATGGCGGTGACGACTTACACATTGATACTCTTTCGCAATCATTGTCAAGCCCAGTTTTAGTACGCGCTCAAGGAACCAGGTACGGCTGTAGATGCAAAATAAGCACGACCCCAGGAGAGGTTTAGACGGCCACGATGACATGCCGTTTCTCGAGCTTCAGGAGAGTTTCCTGTGATAGTGTAGCCATTTCCTCGTCGAGCCAACCGCCAGGGTTATCCAAAACAAACCGACTTGCTTCTCGATAAAGCTCCTCTTCCTCAAAGAGTTCCGCAATGCGCAAAGCCTTAATCGGCTTTCCTGCGGCATGTGTGAGCAGGAACGTGAGGCATTCACGTTGCAGCGGAGGCACGCAGAGTTTGTGGGAGATATTCATGAGACTCTCGACGTTGTTCCATGTAATCGTACATTCAAGGCTGGTATTGTACCGAATATCAGGCGCAGAAAAGAACAGATAATCAAGGCGTACTGGGGGTATACAAATTTAAGAAAGTCATGGAATGTGCTAGCCTGCACAATCGTGAGTGAGTAGAAAAGGTGTAATCTGAATATACGCACTCGTTCTTCCTTGAGGACGATGACCGCATCCGGGCTATGTGCAAGGCGGAGTCGCCTAGACTGTGTTCGTTCGATAGAAGCTCTCTTCAACTGGTGGCCCCCTTCACCCTTGGTGTCCGAGCCCTGCAGCTTCGCTAGACTGTTATCGCGGGCACGCGAGATTTCATCGGGCAAGGGTGTGACTATATCTGATTCTGAACCGTTTGACTCCTCTTCTGCATTCTCAATAGCCTCAGTAGCGTTACATGGGACAGCCTCATTCTCTGAAATGATATCGAGTTCGGAGGCAATTTCAGGATCGATTGGTGTAAATGTCATTTCAGTAGAAGCTTCAGTATTTGCCTTTGCCCTGTCGCCTGGCACGGTCGGGGGTTGTGAAATTGTAATGACACTTGACATGGAAGGTGGCCGTCCAGGACCCGTTTCTGACCAATTACCACTAAGCGCAGCCTCGAAGAAGGGTGACGCAAAGAAGAGGACCTCTTTGTGGGCCCTGTCAGATAAAAGAAACATTATCATTGGTGGAGTGTTGCGATATATACTAGTATGGTACAAGCTAACCAGAATGTGGTGCTTTCCACGACAATCTTGACAGTTCCAGGAAATCGGCTGTTCTTAGTGAAAGCCTCGTCAATTTCAATGGCTTCTTCGCCGTCATCGTCCATGCTTAGTTCGGAGACGATGTCGTCTGTTTCGCATTCTTGGAGAAACCAGGGAGGAGAACCAGAAGAACGAAATATGCCAGAAGCCGCAGCGTGTGTTTCTGTTGGAGAACTCAATGCAGCAGAAGGGTTATTGGGTCCTCTGGAGTTCCGTGCGATGAGAATGTGCGACGGGTTGGTGGTCATTGATTGAGCATGGGTCTACAGCACAGTGGCAACAACCCACCACCTTTAATGCACGTGAACACTTATTACAATCAACTGCCATCTTTAGCAAGGTTCTATAGTGTAGTGGTTATCACTCGAGATTCTGATATATCAATTTCTCGAAACCCAGGTTCGAGCCCTGGTAGGACCTTTTGATTCATACCTCTCATAAATTTCCGTGCTTCAACAAAAAAAAAACATCTAACTAGCTAACGACAACTTTTTGCGACTGCTTCTTTTCTTTTTTCTCCTTCCGTTTCCGTTTCCTCTCCTTCTCAGCCAATGCTGCTTCTTCTGCCGCTGCACGCCTCGCCGCCTCTGCTGCTGCAGCCTCATCGGTCATCTTTCCAAGCGTTTTGAATGTGTCATCATCACTCTCCAACTCATCTTCCTCGCCTTCCTCATCCAGTGCCATCTGTTGGGCTCTACCATCTCCAGAGCTTGTTTTTGTTCCGAGACCGGTCTGTGGTACGTGGTCAGGCAAGAACGGGTCTGGCTGTATGGAACCCAGCAGAGACAGCATTTCATTTGCGACGGTTAACCTGATTCATGGTAAATTTCCAGCCGACAAAATCGTCACCGGCAAAACGCACCCGATCACAGTAAACGTTAGATATCCATTTGCATCGCCAAGTTTTGCACGCGTCAAGTGGTGCACCCATTGCCCGCCTCCGTTACTTTCTGTCTTTTTGAACGCATCCTCCTCACCATTGTAGGCATTCGTGTCTGGTCCAAATTCGGGATCATTCTCCGCAGGCCCGTATTCGAATTCCCATTCATCTTTTGGTATATGGTGTCGTGGTATTGAGACATTGAACGTCCGATGTAGAAGTAGAGAGACATGATCTGGAGAACAAAGATTAACCTTGCCCACTGTTATATATAAGCCACAGTTCATCTCTCAAGTTACACAGTCGACGCACTGAGTTTCATGCCGACTTGTGGACTCCATATCATGGCGTCGAATTCAATCTTGCAGACAACATACGGGCAGTCGGCTTGTATGGTCCCAGTTTTCGACAAAAAGCGCAGGTTTGAATGAGATAGAACTACACCGCGGAGAGCTGGTATATATCTAGTGAACAGATACGTTGACACTGAGAAACTCTCAAACTTGATATGCATAGCACACTCACCTCATGATCATAGAGTCAAGCATCTCTTCAACACCTGCCCGCGGATTAGAGGCGAAAGTAGGAGCAATCGATACCACGAGAGATGTTTTGACGACATGAAACTCTGTATCGCGCGTCTTGTTTTTCCCGTCTATTTTTGCCCTCTTATCCTTTTTCAACTTCTTTGCGGGTTTCGCGACATCAACCGTGCTTGTCTGCTTGCGTTTTTTAGTGGACTGTTCGGACATTATTGTCACGGTTCTGAAAAGCAAGCATTACGGATTTTTTTGAAGTCCCTGATTTGCACGTGACAGACTTGTTGCAAGCGACCACTGACGTGAAGCTTTGGAGTTTGGACTCAGAATTTCTTCCTCTTCTCATCGCGGGTTTCATTGACCATGGCCTCTAACAAGCCTAATAAGCTGGCATTCTTGTCAATGCCAGCGCCAGCCTCATACGTGGCTGGTCTTGGTCGAGGGTGCGCATTTCCCAATCTCTCCACTAACAACTAACCACTCACTTTATCTCACTTCCAGTGCTTCTGGATTCACAACACGTTCTGATATCGGTCCTGCTCGAGAAGGCCCTTCTGCCGAAGTTATCGCGTACGCTTTCCTTTTCAGTCTTGTCATTTTCGCAATCGACGTTATATTGCAGCGAGGCGCAAGCCAAACGCGGAGAAGAGGCTGAAGTTGACCCAGACCAGTTCCAGGACCCAGACAACGAGTATGGTCTTTTTGCTGGAACGACATACGAGCAGGATGACGAGGAAGCGGATAAGATCTATGAGGCAGTCGATGAAGCCATGGATGCACGACGGAAAGCTCGAAGGTGTGTAATGGTCAGTCATCGGAATTCTCTTCCCTTGTTTCACTAATCCCTTCTCTCTTTCCTTATGATCAGAGAAGCTCAGGAGCAGCTTGAGCTCGCCAAGCACCGTGCAGAACGTCCAAAAATTCAACAGCAATTTGCTGACCTCAAGCGTGGTTTGTCGGCGGTCACTGATGACGAATGGGAGAACATTCCGGAGGTTGGAAATTTGACGAGGAAAAAGAGGAGAAGGGACGACAGAGCCTTTGCTGTACCTGACAGTATCATTGTTGGTGACCGCAGTAAGAATGAATACGAGAATTCATTGGACTCAAGGCAGCAAGAGGTACGTTCCCCAATTTCACAAGTTTCTTCTAACTCAGTTGCCTTACAGTCTGGAGGGTTTGAGACCCCGGCAGACTCGGGTGCCCTTACGAATTTCGTTGAAATGGGCCAAGCTCGAGACAAGATTCTTTCACTGAAACTCGATCAGGTTTGGTCTCTTATCTCTCTATAATCCATTTTGTTGAACTTCTTTGCCAGATCTCAAACATGGCTTCAGGATCCTCCGGCACATCCACTTCCGTCGATCCCAAAGGTTACCTTACTTCACTTGACAGCGTCATCATCAAGTCGGATGCTGAGATAGGCGACATCAAGCGCGCACGAATGCTGTTTGATTCTTTGGTCAAGTCAAATCCTAAACATGCACCCGGTTGGATAGCGGCCGCTTGTCTTGAGGAGCATGCAGGCCGCATGGTTGCTGCAAGAAAGTTGATCAAACTAGGGTGTGAACAATGTTCTAAGAGTGAGGATATATGGCTAGAAGCAGCCCGCCTCCATGTGTGTAACTGTCTTTCAAGAGATCGTTCATAAACTGATCGCAACTACGCAGAACAACGATGACGCCAAGATCATCCTTGCGAACGCAGTTCAGCACGTCGGACAGAGCGTCAAAATCTGGATGGCTGCAGCAGACTTAGAACACGATGTTAAAGCCAAGAAACGTGTACTTCGAAAAGGTCGCTCTTTTTTGGTACAACGGACGTGTAGATTGCTAATAATGTGTTTGTAGCTCTGGAACACATTCCCAATTCCGTCCGCCTTTGGAAAGAGACAGTGAATCTCGAGTCATCAATTGTCGATGCGCGTGTGCTCCTCTCCCGTGCTGTTGAAGTCATACCATTATCCGTCGAGCTCTGGCTTGCCCTCGCCCGACTCGAAACACCCGAGAAAGCAAAAGCAGTCCTAAATAAAGCCAGAAAAGCCGTCCCAACCAGTCATGAGATTTGGATCGCCGCTGGGCGACTGCTGGAGCAACAAGTTCACGTTGTCCCTGAGGGTCAACCGCCTAAATCTGAGGAACAGAGGGCCAAGGAGCTCGAAGTTGTGGACAAGACAATTGAAGCCGGTGTCCGAGAACTGCGCCGCCACCAGGTTCTGTTGACGCGGGAACAATGGCTCAAGGAGGCAGAGCGTTGTGAAGAAGAAGGCTCGCCACGGACGTGCGAAGCTATTGTCAAGGCTACTGTGGCGATGGATATTGAAGAAGAGGATCGGCTAGACACTTGGGTTGGAGATGTTGAGAGTGCAGAAGGAAGAGGTCGTGTGGGAACAGCGAGGGCAGTCTTGGCTTATGCCTTGAAGGTATTTCCGGATAAGAAAGATATGTGGCGCAGAGCTGCAGATTTAGAGAAGGCGCACGGTACAAGGTGGGATAACCGATCTCTGTCAAATTGCGGTTATTAACAATGAGCTTTCTTTCAGAGAGAGCCTCGATGCTATACTCAACCGCGCTGTGGTGCATTGTCCCCAGTCCGAGACATTATGGCTCATGTCTGCGAAGGAGAAGTGGCTAGCTGGAGATGTTCCAGCCGCACGAGAAGTCCTCGAACGTGCATTTGTTGCTAACCCCGAGAGTGAACAAATCTGGCTGGCTGCTGTCAAGCTCGAGGCTGAGAATGGAGAGCTAGGTGTGGCAAGAGAGCTTTTGGTTCGTGCACGAACGGTGGCAGATACTGAACGCGTGAGGATTTTTTATATAATATACATATACCCCTGCTCACTTTTCTTTGCCTTCAGATCTGGATGAAATCTGCCGTCTTCGAACGTCAGCAAGGGCAGATCTCTACAGCGCTTGAGACCGTCTCCACCGCTCTGGCCAAATTCCCAAAATTTGCCAAGCTGTATATGATTCAAGGGCAAATTTTCCAGTCGCAGAAAAACAATACCGCGGCTCGCGCTTCTTTCGCGGTTGGCTACAAAGCATGCCCGAAGGAGATCACGCTCTGGATCCTTGCAAGTAGGCTGGAAGAGGCGGATGGCAAGAGTATCAAGGCACGTGCCCTTCTTGAGAAAGCCCGTCTTGTAAACCCAGCTTCGGATGTTTTATGGGCCGAAGCTGTGAGTGTAGAAGAGCGTTCTGGTGGTGCGGCACAGGCCAAAGCCATGCTTGCACGTGGCCTTCAGGATTGTCCTGCTTCTGGACTGCTGTGGTCTATGGCTATATGGGCAGAGGCGCGACCAATGCGCAAAGCTCGCAGCGTTGATGCCTTGAAAAAGTCCAAATACGATCCGATCATTCTTTGCACAGTCGCACGGTTGTTTTGGCAGGAGAGGAAGATTGAAAAAGCAAGGCAGTGGTTTGATCGGGCGGTCACTACTGAACCTGATCTGGGAGATTCATGGGCTTGGTGGCTTAAGTTCGAGCGACAACATGGAACAGAGGTGAGGCATTAACGCATATAGTACCACTTCAGTTAAATGACAGTCTTTTTTTTTTTTGCAGGAACATCGCGAAGTTGTGCGAAGTAAGTGCGTGGCAGCTGAGCCACATCATTCGCCGATTTGGCAATCTGTTGCGAAAGACGTGAATAATCAAGGCAAAGCAATCAAGGAGGTTTTGGAAATGGTTGCTGATGTGCTGCAATAAAGCATCATATACATATAGCTCGCTGTTGTGTACCTATGGGTTGGCAACTCGCCTTTTATTTGACCCTATATCATACTCAATCAATAGGACCATACCTCTTACTGACGAGAGACCAACGACACAGTCGTCCCCAAAAATTCTAGTCCAGATATTTATTACTGGATCTCGTATTCTGGGCAAAGCTTTCTTGGAAGCTGGGCGACAGGCAGTTAAAAGTATGTAACACGACATTCAGCTCTTCTAACGTGTCTCATCTTGAACCGCATAGATGCCAAGCACACACCACAGGGCGATCTTGGTGGTGATGTCGCAGGAGTGGGATCCGCCACGTCCGGCTCTGCAACTGACCGACTAACACAGCAACACCGAATGACCTTAGATGAAGCTAACCTAATTTTGAACGTTAAACGTGAAGATTCAATAGAGCAAGTCTTAAAGGTACGCCCAGTGTATTTTATGATTGGGCTTCAGTTTGACTTCTTTATGTGTGTACCTAGAACTATGAACATCTGTTCAAAGCCAATTCCCCACCACCTGCGCCAGAAAAACCTGTGAAAGGGAAATTGGCACCTCCAACAAACTCGCACTATCTACAGTCCAAGGTTTTCCGTGCGCGTGAACGAATAGAAGCGGAACACAAACTTGGGGAGACGTCGACAACAGCGGAGGCCTCCGCAACACCTAGCGAAACACAAGCGCCGCCACCTCCACCGCATGAAGCACACGGTGCAGGCAAAAGCTAATTCAGCTTTTTTTTCGGGAGGAGAGCGAGAAACATATCTAATTACTGTATTATCTTCTAAACCACGCACTGCTCATTTATAATGCTTTTAAGATATCAATGGAACTTCCGACATTATAGATTGGAATCTCGAAATGGGTCTATTAGGTCATGTTTATCCAAGCAACAAAGAGTATATGTTCCCTCTAATCTAGCACGGCGTACTTTTTCAGATGGGGCGGGATTGCATCCTCCAAGCCCTTTGCCTTTAGCCAGGCCTTTGAAAACAGACGGCTTTGGTAACGGTATGCGCCGTCGCAAAGAATGGTCGCAACCTTCGAGCCTGAAAGAGGTCAGATTTTTGCATCTCTGAAGACGAACATACAAACCTTTGCCCAACTTCTGTGCAAGTTCTACGGCAGCGACGACGTTCAAAGCCGAGCTTGCTCCGACGTATAGGCCTTCGGTATGTAGAAGCTCATAGACCATCGCTATGGACTTCTCGTCGGGAACTGTGAACGCGCCAGAAAGTTCATCAACAAAAGTTCCAAGGTTCTGCGTGATACGGCCTTGTCCAATGCCTATAAAATAATGTCAACGTGAACGTCGTCAACAGCTATGAAACCAGCGAACCTTCCGTGATTGAGCTCCCACTCCGTTCGGTGAGCTTCCCCCCGCTGCTTACATAGCTCGTCAACACGCTACCAGGCGGGTCAGCAAGCCAAATTTGCGTCTTTCCACCGCTCTTCTCCTTGAGGTATTTCCCAATGCCCGCGAGGGTACCGCCCGTTCCTGTCGCACAGATGAACCCATCGAGGTCTCCTTGTGTTTGAGTCCAAATTTCAGGACCAGTCGAGATATAGTGAGCGTACGCATTAGCGGTGTTGTCGAACTGATCTGTCCATATGGCATTGTCAAGTGTCAAGGCATAGTCCCGAGCTTGATGGTTATAATTCTGGGGGTTGTCATATGCAACAGCGGGAACAGGTCGGACGTCTGCGCCTAGCATTCGTAGGAGGTCAATCTTTTCCTGGCTCTTGGGATATGATCAGAAAAGTATTCCAAAGGGTGGCAAAGGGCGCGACGTACTTGGGTGTTGGGCATATAGATTACACAGTTGTAGCCTTTTGCCCGACAGACATGAGCCAGCCCAATACCAGTATTCCCAGCAGTGCCCTCGACGACAGTACCACCTGGCTTGATCCTAATTGCAGTGAGTGAAATGATCTGTCAATCAACAGAAGCCAACACACAGGCCCTTCTCTTCTGCATTCCGGACGACACCAAGAGCAGCACGGTCCTTTACACTACCACCTGGGTTCTGGAACTCGGCTTTGCCGTAAATTTTGGAACCTATCTGTTCCGAGAGTGTTTTCAAGTAAATCTGTTCGGAAGAGGTGTCAATTTGCCCAGTGCGGGCAATGGAAGGCTCAGCATATTCACCAAGGGAGTGTTGCCGACAGCCTCAGTGAAGCCATTGACGGTGGAGGCGGTGGCGAAACCCCGCCTCGCAGCTACACGAAGCCCCGCAATCATGGAAGAAAGAAATAGAAAAGAAAAAATGAGCAGCGGTTCATTGAGAGTGTGCAAGTGAGCACGACATCGAATTATATAATCTCCATCTTCAAAATTGTAATTTGAATATTTCTCAACCAAAGTAAGACCATATCCGATTAAAATGGTACCCGAACGCCTAGAAAGAAAGTAAAGTGGTATTGGAGGGTAGGTATGAGGGCGGTAATGGTAGTCATAAGGCTGAAGAAACGTGTTGGACAGGTTCTGTACGTTGCAGGTGTTCGTGCGTGGCCATGAGTGTATATAGTAGAAACAGGAGAGCATAAGGGTATGTTGAGGTAAGTGGGAATGTTCGTTGCGCAAGTCGGAGTGATCCCGGAGGAAATACAGTACAAGTCTTCAAGAAGTCAGGTTGTCGTGGGGAGAATGCAACACATTACTGTTGGCGCTTCTTGACGTTTTGTGACAACCATTGAAGGCCTTCGAATAAGCCCTCGCCGGTTGTGGCACAACTGAATTTTCCGCAAGTTCAGCAAAGGTTGGATGAATCAAACGCCGAACACTAACCTAGGGTGTACATACCACGACCGGTCGCGCATCTTGTGGAGTCCAAGCTTCTCCGTTACCTCAGCAGGTGACATAGCTTGTGCAACATTAACTACTGCAACATTGGGAAAAAGAGCCGTTTACATACCTCCTGGAAGATCTTGTTTATTTGCGAAAACGACCTGTTGGGATAGTGGTAACGGACTGATTTAGCTTGAGCTTGTAGAGGATTGCTGGATTCAGCTCGTCAGGAGAGTCATAGTGCGGTGCCCAGAGTTCACTCACTTGTCTTTCCTGCTGCGTCCAGCCCCAACATTAACAGCCTCATCTCCTTGTTTCCAAAGATCTTTCCTAAAATAAAATCAGTTTTAGAATGGCATGAGGTGTCAATGAGATTGAACATGCCGAGCGCCTTAGAAAGATTAGCTCCCATGATATTGTTTGCAGGTAGGGGGTAAAGAACGACTTTTTTGTTGGGTATGTGGTGGAAAGAGTGTGAATATCGCGGAACGCCAAGGCAGGACCTTCACAAGACGGGAGGTCGGAAGGAAATGCAAACACCCAGTCACACTCCGTCACGTTGCCTTGACGTTACGTAATCGACATCCTGAGCATAATGCATACAGTACGTATAACTACGCTTTGTCATATCGGGGCCGGGTCTGCACAGGTCTGCACAGAATAGATGTGTGGGCCAGTTCTGTCACATACCCCCACTGAAACACCGTAGTTATTCGTGTTCTCCGTGCCCACGGATGTTATGCCCCGAGTCTGTTTTCTGCCATTGGACATCTAGTGGACACCCTCAGATAGATAGAATAGAGTTTTGGGTCAGTATAATTCTTGATAGAGAAATATATTTATCATTATTATGGTACTAAGATGCAGTGTGATAAAAGGTACAAAGATGTCAAAAGTCCATGCATGCGGAAATTCGATGACCAAGCCCAAAAGCGCCACACCCAACCTGGGGTGCAAACAAATATCTATATACGTCATGTCATCAATGAGACACTGAACCACGGTGTGTCGGCATCTCGTAAATCTCGTTTCGAGGCACGTCTGAATACCTCTGCCATGGGGCAAGCTCGTCATCATGGAAATCATGAACTCTTTTATACGCCTGTTGTTGTCCAACTTTTCTTTTTCTCCACCAAATCCTGAAGGGAAAGAACAATCAGCCAGCTGACATGACAGCTCTTGAAAAACTCACAAGCCACCGATTAACAGGCCAAGGAAAACCACAAACCCTATTAGGCCCCCAATTAGCGCAAATTTATTCCTCGAGAAGAAATTGCCCAGTTTGTCAAAGCCCTGGGGATCAGGATCCACAAATGCCAACTTCCGGCCTGGAAGCACAGACTTGGATGGCGGGTTCTGAGGGTCGTAGCAGTACTGCTGGAAGCACTGTTTACAGACTGCAGAGCGCTCAACCGGCGGAGTTACTTTGAGTCTCCCGCGATCGATAGCTGCACACTGTAGACAAGACCCAAAATTGGGATCTGGTGTGTTCGCGTTTGGTGTGAAGCCGGAAACAGTATTAGTAAAGACTTGGTTCCAGAAAATGGCCTGATGTTTACGAGTATAGCTTAACCTAAAGGTCGCTGTGCTGGTGGAGGAGGTTAGATTTTAGAACCTGATGGAAACTGTAGGTTCATACTTCGTAACGGGATTGTCTCCATTGATAGGAGGTGCGTTGGGAAGATAAATGACAAGCGGGAACTCGGGAGGATTTTGCGAGGGGTCACATCCAAAGAACGTCGGACGAGCATTCACACCTGCGTCTATAAATGCCTCAGGGGTTTGGGGAATCGGTGGGAACTGTTGATGAGACGCTCTGAGTATTGTCGATTGTCGTTGGGCAGTCGTCAGAAGACTACTTCCACTATCAAACGCTTAGTCAAACATTGAGATATCGGAATAGGAGACCGACTTGGGCCAAAGATTGACGCCGTCATCTGCGCTTCCTTCAATTGTGACGATGACGTCCAACGCTCTTGCTCTGACAAATAAAGGAGCATAAGGAATGTTTTCAAAATTCGATGCGCCGTCGATCAATTCCAACCATTCATTGTCCGAATCCTCAAAGGTTGCACTCTTCAGGCCATGGAATGGATTGGGCCAATTTGCCACGTCGTCGGCACGCGTTCTCACTTCCCGCAGTTGACGATTTAACACGTACAAAAGGGCATCGCCATCGTCCTCAGAGAAGGCTGATATAGTGTTACGAGCGAAATCCAGGATTTGCTAACAGAAACCTGTCAATAAGCGATATTCGCGAGGGGATACAAAATATAATTACATTGAACAGGCTTGCACTAGTTCCCATTATAAAGCCGGCCTGATCGAATCCAATCACACACGCAGACCCGTTTGCGGCCGTCCCGTTCGTCAGATGTGTGCCTGCATAAGTAAGGTTCATACCAGCGGACAGATTTGGATCGTATGATGCCAGCTCCATAGGAGTGATCTAAAGCAAACATAAGAAACTGAAAAAGGACCATTGTTAGAAGAGCCGCAGCACCTCATATACGACGGGTGCCAGATCAAGAGCCGTTGTAAGGTTTGAACCAACGGGGCGCGAATCAGCGACGACTATTGGAAAGGGAGTCTGGCGTTGTTGATAGGCTGGAATCCGGGGTATGTCGGACCAAAGCTGGCCAGCGCCATGCGCGCTATCATTGGTAAAGAAGTTCTTGCGATTGGTCTGGTTGAGGAAATGGTAAGAGATCATACGAGCCCAGGGATCAGTCAAGCTTGTATCACTAAAACATCAGATAGAATGCGTAAGTTGACAAATTCATTTCAAGACCAAGGAATGCGACTGACATTCCCTTTTCTGCCTTTGCCATAACGCTCCATAAGATACTGCCAAAGAAGGCCTGGTTATCTTCCGAGAAAAGATTGATACCATCCGGGGTGGCGAGTGGAATATCGAGTAACCAGCCTTCCATGTCCCTGTTATTGCCAAAAACCATCTCATTCAGCAATGGCCAATTGTTAAAAAACATAGATCCTGTGGCCCATGAACCACCTATAAGGCTGTGTGAGTTACATGCCGTGTCAGTAACTATTTAATTACACGCACCTGAAAGTCCCGACAAATACGAGGTAACTTGAAGCAAACCTCCCGTGCCCGCCGCTTTCGCAGAGTCATTGCGTGCATCAAGTGCACCTATACAGGACGCGCCGTATAGTGCTGAGCGCAAGCCTCCACCAGGAATGGCCATTCCAATTTTTGGGTAGTGTCCCTGGAATGCTGAGAGGTTGTATCCGTGTCCGGCCACGTTATCCCCTAACCATGATTGCCACGCGTCTGGAAGGACAGCGCTGGCGCGTTCGTTGACGTATGCAGCTTCTTCTGGATGCAGTGTCTGATTGTCAGGAGTGAAGATGCGGACGAGGGAAGTAGTTGAGAAGTCTGGACATTGGACATTGGTACCAGGTGCGTAGTCAGTGACGGAATCTTGTGTTGGAAGAGGGACAGGGTCTTGTGCAGCTACCGAGGCAAGATGGAGAAGGCAAGCAAGAGCAAGAGGCTGGATCAGTGGACGCCTTCGACGCACAGATGGCATGTTCAGGGAAAGAAAGTGGATGGCACCCTTGATCTCGAGACCATTTACATATCCGCCCTTGGCCCTTGTCAGCGAGGCAGTGACAGCTGGGCATCCCGGTCACAAGTTTAGAACAATATTGGCCCTTCCATCACTGCTGCGAACAAAAGAAGGAACTGAGTATGCACCGCCGAGTGATATCAGAAGCTGTTATAGCTACACAAATACAGATTGCTCGAAATCTATGTTATACGACTGTACAAACATGGCTCCTTGATATTATTCAATCATCATATCCATGCTCAAACAAGTAATTCGCAGCAAGCTCTTCGTTCTTATCACAAGCAAAGTATGCTTGCAGCACAATATCTCTCGGGAAGCCGAGTGCCATCAACTTGAACTACTCAGCCCAATCTTTACATTACAAGTAAGGCAGCACTCACCCTTTCAATGGCGGCCCTTTCTTCTGGGGTAACCTGTACAACTTGAGCACCTGGTGGCACATCTTGATCATCCCCCTCAAACTCAATCCCAAGCAGTTGCGTCAACAATTGGGGGTTCTGTGCAAGTTGCTGGGCAAGGTTAGGGTTTGCACGGACAAGTTGCTCGATCAAGGCCTGGGCATTGTCCGGATTGGATTGCAGCTGCTCGCGAAGTTGTGTTATGTGGGGAGAGTTGCGCAATGCGTCAAAATCAATCTGTGGGCCTCCGGCATTACCTCCACGTGCAGCTTGTTGTTGTTGCTGGGCGAGCTAGAAAGAGTCACGTCGTTTGCCCAGGAATTGATAGAGAATTGCGAGGGACTTGCCTGGAAGAGATTTTGGGGCTGTCCTGCTGGCGCTGGCTCTGAAGCGGGAGCAGCAGCAGATGTAGGAGCAGCAGCACCAACAGGGGCCGCCTGAGTAGCAGGGCCAGCTGCTTCAGCCTCCAGGTGAGCAGGGATTCCCTTAATCCGAATTGATACGAATTCAAATAGGTAAGGATAAAGTTGTATTTACCGACATGAGATATTCAACGGCGCGATCGGGGTTGTTGAAGCTCGCTCTCAGCGCACGTAGAACCTGGTCACGGGGAAAACCCATCTCTATCATGTTGTTGATAGTGGTCTGTAGGGCATCTCCAGTGACGAAACTGGCATCTGCAAGGGGAGGAGCAGGAGCAGTATCAGCGGATTGTGGCGCGGCGGCAGCCTGTGGGGCAGGGGCAGGGGCAGGAGTAGCCGGTGCAGGGGTTGCTGGTGCAGGTGTACTCGTGGATGAAGCAGCAGCAGGTGAGGGAGTAGGCTTGGGCTAAAGAGGTTTGTGATCAGATCCACATTTGGATCGAGCGATTGCGCGTTATACAGCACCTTCGACACCATTAGAACAAGGAAATCCTTCTCCTTGATTCCGCATGATTCAATAGTCTTGTCATCAGCCAATATTTTGCCTGCAGATAGTTTGAATTGAGAGTGTATGGACGAAGGCGATGGAGACATACCAGAGTAGATTATTTTCTGCGAGGCAACGTCATGGTTCTGAGTTTCGTGAATCTTCTGCTTCATGGTGGCCACAGTATCAGATCCTTCGACATCGATCTTTGGGAGTTATCTGTGAGCGCTGTGAAGAGCAGCGGCCAAGGCAGCGTACCTGGAAGACCTTCTGCTGTGTTGTTTTAATGGTGATCTTCATGGTGGGTACTGAGAAAGGGTGGCTGTGGCTGTGTACCTGCCCTTTGTATCGTCTTCGACTTTTTTGTATTCACTCCATCACATGGACACCGACCTCAACGATCATCTCTCCTATCCTTCAGCGCTCAATGAATCTCCAGCAGAGTCATCAGCTGCTGCAAATCAACAAGAACCTCAGCTTCTTAAGGATAGGCTATATGTAGGCAATTTGCATCCAACAGTCGATGAGTGAGCACACCTATTTCAATATCGATCAGGCCTCCGTTCTAATTGTCTTTCAGGTATTCTCTGCTACAGATATTCTCCAAGTTTGGCAAGATTACAAAACTCGATTATCTCTTTCACAAAACTGGGGCACTCAAGGGCAAACCGCGCGGTTATGCTTTTGTCGAGTACGCTTCCAACGACGTATGTCACTTTTTCTATGTCATTATTTATCCATGCTCATCCCGGGTTGTTATCCTTCGTCCTCTGCTCACTTCAATCTGCGCATTGCGTTGATTTCATCTCCCCTGATTATCCAACCATCTACGCACGCAGAGGAAAATAACGAAGTGCAACTACCCGGGACTTGGCATAGAACCTTGAGCGTAACAAGATCCTTGTGCTGATACGGAAACATCTATGTAGGAAGCTCTCAAGGCACTTAGTATGGCACATGAGAAGCCTTTTCGCGGGCGCAAACTTGTCGTGACATTCGCTCATCAAGCGCCTCCTGAACATGGTGGCAGCGCATATGGTGCAAAACGCCGAGGTATGATGGAAACAGGGCGCCCCACGACACTCAGCATGCTCAAAAGTGGCCAAAGAAGTCGGGGCGATGGGTATGTACTCGTCTGTATGTATAGTTCCAAGCTGAACAGGCCCGCATGTATAGGACACAAAACAAGATTGCCATGATGGAAGCAAAACTCAGACAAATGGAAAGCACGAACCCAAAACCTTCACTTGTCCCAGGGTCATCGAATTCGGGATCGTCATTCTTGCCCTCCGAGACAATTCCATTACACCCATCTCTTCCACTTAAACCGCCACCACCACTTCCCGAATCATTTGTAAATAACAGCCGGGTTACGGCCAAGCCTATAGCGCCGGAGTTACCTCTGCCATCGCTACCTCTATTGCCGCCGACGAAGCTACAGCTTCAACCACGCGTAGAACCAGTGCATCCGACGACAGTGTCTGGTTCGTCAAAGACGACGAAAACTAAGCTTGTTGGTGTAAAGATAGGAAAACCAAAGGACAAGACGGGAGTTTGTGGAAAGAAATAGAAAGACGGTTTGCTGACATCCGTAGACATTTGTATGATATTTAGACAATTTGAATTGAATGACGGAGCTTGGAGTGGCTGTGCACCTTCTAATGGGTTGTCTATTGCCTTGTATTTAAGAAGAGCCTTGCTGGAGCCAGCTGGCTATTATCTCGATCCCCCTAACCTTCTGCCAACCATCCTTGTTGTCGCCAGCGGCCTCGTTACCTGCCACAGGTGGCATACACACGACTCTTCCCTCAGGCCTCAACCACTACCGTAACCATGGATCAAGAGTCAGGCGACACCTACCTTCGACGACTGGCCTCATTCGTTCGTACTAACGAGAAGAATCTCGCAGAAGCAGGCTTTTATAAACGCCGACGCTCTCAGCAGCCTCGTTCAGAGCCTGCGTCAGGCTTCAATCTATTGAACTGGTTCAGTGCTGATGCTCCTGGACAATCGCGACCCCCTAAACCAATTACCCTTTCCCTCGACACACACCGATTTTTCTATGTTTTAATGCGCATGGAGGCTCTTGGTCTCGATGTCGGAACGCTCGACGTTCAGGTCGATAATCCTTCTCGCCCCACGAGTTACATCAATATCTTCACAGAGTCGGATAAATCGGACACACTTTCCCTGGCCTCATTTCGTTCTTCACTCTCTGCAGTATCCGGTTTGTCTCTTGGTGGGGGGTGGTGGAGTCAACCCGAGCCACCGAGCGTTGATGCAGAGCTCAAATACATTTTCAGCAGTTTCACCAAGATCCCCGCACTGACTATCAATGCTCCCGGACGCAAAGTCATCGCCGAGCTATCAAATGAGGCGCCCAACCAAAATGCACTTCCCCTTGACTGCTTCAAGAACCTGCAGAAGCTGGAATGTGTGGATATAGATCCACGTATGTTGCTGGGATGGGACAAGTTGGCAGAGGGTCTTGTGAGTCTGAAGATCAAGAAAAGTGGGCTGGAGGACATCTCGGATATTCTCATTGGGGCGGTGATTGATGACCAGGCGAGGAGAGAGGGAAGCACGAGCCGTAAACGGCGAAGGCGGATACCTCGTGGTTCGACAATTCAAGATGCATCGTTCTTTAGCACGCGACTTCCAGAGTCTGTGCCAGAAGACATTGCAGCTGAGGAGAGTGCCACTGCTAATGACGCAGAGAACCAACTACTCGAGGACAGTGGATCAACATCACCCCCACCCCCCGTCGAGCTGTCTCCCAGCAAGTGGGCATTTCTCAAACATCTATCCCTCTCTGACAACGCCTTGATATCGTTTCCATCCGAAGCTACACCGTACCTGACCAGCCTGTCACATCTCGATCTTTCCTCTAATCACCTCGTATCTGTTCCGCCTGGCCTCGGAGCACTCTACAATCTCGTCTCTTTGAACCTCGCTGACAACATGATCGACTCGGTCCTAGGCATCTACCTTAACCTTGGTCAGGTGCTCACTCTCAATATTGCTCACAATCGTCTAGAGAGTATATGTGGTTTGGAGCGTCTTGCTGCTCTTGAACGCGTAGACTTGCGCGGTAATCTCATCGAGGAGAGTGCGGAGATCGGAAGGCTCGCCATTCTCCCTAACATCTCAGAAGTCTGGATCGATGGAAACCCCTTAGTGGAGGTTGAGGAGGGATATCGGGTCGCATGCTTCGACTATTTCTGGAAGGAGCAGAAGACCATTACTCTGGACGGAACGCCGCCTGGTTACTACGAGAGGCGAAATCTGACTATACCACCACCAGAACAAATGACTTCGTCTCGCCCAATTGCAACTCCGTCATCGCCTCCTGTCGTCGCTGTTGGCCATAACCATGTACATCATACGCACTCCACTCCCCCTGTTCTCGCCACGAAATATCCCACCCCTCCTTCATCGAATGCATCTCCTTCCCTCGTACCAATCGGTGCCGTAGGTGTAGGCAATAAGCCTCGCCGTAAGAAGGTGAAACGGATTGTGGAGCTGGATGCTGAGCATAGTGATGGTTCATCTCCTGCCTCTGCGAGTGTGGGTCACTCTAGGGATGCGTCTTTCAACGCGAAACCAAAGACCAAGCTCAAGGCAAAGAAACCTAAGGAGCAGAGCCCACCCCCCGAGGACGTGGCACCTCCCGCGAGGATTTGGGGACAAATTGGGACATTAGAACTGGAGAACTCCGTACCTAATGTTGCCGAGGAATCGGTGTCGATTGAGCAGGCGTCAGACTCAAGGCCCACTGTGTCTATACCTGCACAAGCAAGCAAGAGTCCCGAGAAGACGATGCGTCGATCACGCCATGGGCGTTACCAGACCGAATTCATCCCATCATCGAATTTTGATATTTCGGTTTCTTCCCCTCCATTTAATGAAGAAAATTCGAGTTCGCTTCTTGGCCCAACGACTCCGGGTTCACTGAGGAAAGCACGTGGCACCGCTACGTTATCGTCGAAGTCCGGGACACGTAGGGCTCGCGTCAGCGCCTCGGTCTTTGAGCAACCTAGTGTCTCTGATGGCGAAGAGAGAGTTGAGAGGGATGCTGAAGCTATCAGAGATACCGCAGAGGCATACAGGCGGCGGATAGAAGCCTTAAAGAAAGATATGGGTGACAGTTGGCTAAAGGTATACAGCCAAAGTCATATGAAGACCTCTCCGTAGCTTTCTCTCACTCGATAAGGGTTGTATGTGCTTGCAAACACTATCATCTAGGACATTCTTGGTTGCCATTCATCATCGTTATCGCATATTCTGTTCTGCTACGTAGACTCGTTACATATATATATACCATGGGAATATTTAATGAGTGCTTATGTACTAAGCAATTGTCAGTTAATATTTTCTATCGCCCATTGCTTCGCTGTGACGACAGGTATATGGTGTTGGCCGTTATACGTCTGTTCAATGTCCCAGGCAACCCCACGACCGCCAGCAAACACTAGCGAATATTTGTTGATTACATTGTCGGGATCGTCTCGCAGTCGCCGCTGCAGTGTAGGCAAGTCCAATGTCTTTCTATTGACACGACGTCCTTCATTAGAAGGAAGTGACTCGACGATGTCGGCAACTTGAGAATATGATAGCGTGTCTCCCGCGACAAAGACGACCGTGTTCTTGATCTGGGGTTCTGCAAGCAAAACCTCCGCCGTAAGACGTGCGATATCTTCAACCGCAGTCACGGTGAGTCTATTGTGGAGGTCGCCTAGAGCGTGGACGGTGGAGTGCTTGAGGTCAACGACGCCGAAGAAGGGGGCAAATAGGAAGCTGGTGAAGACTCCTGTGGATATTATGACCCACTCGGTGCGAGTTTGGGCACGTAGAAGGGCACGGACGTCTAATTGCTCGTCGAAGAGCTCTTGCCCAGACCCCCTGCCAATAGTGTCGTAGTCGACACCGAACTGCCATGGAAAGTATCGCCTGACGCCTGCCTCCAGCACCGAGCGACATAGCTTCAACTGTGTCCCAGGGCCGGCGACATAACCAGTCGCAGAGAGAACGGTGTCGAAACCCCTGAAGAGCTGGGCAAGCTCGGACTGATTGCTGGAGGCGATGTCACTAAAAAGAACGTTGATGCCGAGATTTCTGAATTCTGCGATCTGATCATCCTTTTTATTAGGATCTGATGTGGTGGGAGGTCGGAGGAGGACGGTGATATCACTGTGGCGTCGATGTGGCTTCGCGAGTTCGCGGAGGATTGCCGTGCCAAGCTCACCCGCGCCAAGAACGAGTATGCCTTTAGCAGAGTC
>JABAJT010019463.1:0-13212 GCA_018850275.1 Tephrocybe sp. 9174TJB | reverse complement strand
GGAGCTTTTAATAATCAAAAAAGAAAGGATGAAGGGCTTCCTGGGGCTTCCCTAGATCGAAAGAGGTTTCCCCAAAAGTAGCAATTGGTAAAGTTCGGCCACGTCGGAATTAGAAACAGAACTTCACTCCCACATAATAATCCACATCGGAACAATAAAACAGTTTTCGCAGACAAAACGTTACAACTTCGACTTGATATTTTTTTTTGCTTCAAGCGTGCAGTTGACTCTCCCCAGTGGAGTGTGGAAATGAAGAAAGAACCATATATAGTGGGAGAATTCCCACGAGGGGCCACGTGCGGTCGACCCATATGCATTGAAGAAAAAATGTTTTGGCTGGGAAACAGAGGTTCATATCGGCCGCTCAGGCTGCTGTTGGGCACTCTGCAACCCGTCTCCCTCTTCACTTTCCACATGACATGGTCCGCCTTGCGGGAGCATCAACAAGAAATCGCAACCGCCAAATATCGAACAAGTATCGGTTAAAAGTTGTTCATGGCGATATTGTGGCCGATCCTGATGATCTCACCGATGAGGATGGAGAGAAAAGCCGATACACTAATCTGGTCGCTGGTGTGGACGCAGAGGATGCCAATGTGAGCCCTCCACACCTCTGGTTGGGGCCATACTTTTGGTGGCTGTGCGAACCGCGGATTTCTGACCAATCTGCTGACCAATCTCTCCAGGAACATCATTTGCAGGAAGTCCTTGCGTCATCGCAGAATGGATCGGGTGGCGTTAGCAGCCTCAAAGCGCCACAACTCATTGCTTTCATTCCGACGCCTGATTCTACCGGTGTTATTGAAAACTATTCTGACTTTTATGCTCCCAATCAGTGGAGAGATCCAATCACCTATCTCTATACCTCTCTTACGCCCGAGGAAGCCTGCAACTACGCATTGGCTGGTAATTTCACGTACTATATGGACGAACGTGATAAGGAGTGGCTTGAAAAGAACAACGAAACCGCCCGTGGCGAAGGCACCAGCGCGCAGGGTGTTCTATCCGCCTCGAACTCTGCAACCAGGACCTCTGCACGTGGTTCAAAGGTGAAAGGAAAGGAGCCTGAAATTTCGTCCACTCTCCCAATTTCGGAGGACGAATTCGAGCTGGTTATGGGCATTTTTGAAAAAGTGACGCACGAGAGGACCGAATTTTTGCATCATGTAACCCTCTACTCTTTACCTCATATCACCATCTCAGCTCAATATATCATAGTCACTAGAAACTGGCATGACTTTTCCTGCATTTTCCGATTATCAAGACACTTTTTCGAACTCTCTAACCCCTGGAACCTTTGCTTCATACTCGGTTCCTCTGTGGCTCCCAAATCCATCTCATCTTGTCCGAGTTGCTCGTCTCATATACCCACACTGGAAAGAACGACGCATCGAACGTGGAGGGCATAGAATCATACCCATTCTCAACGTGAGAGCTTTTCTGTGACTTTAGTAGGTATTTCATGACGATTTTCTAGTACGACGAAGCCGACACGCTTAATGAATCATATGTGTGCTTTCGGAGGCGAGAAATTAAAACCATTCGAAAGACGCGTGCTTCTCAAGCGACAATGTCGGACAAGCTTGTTCGGTTACAGGCTGAACTTGCTTATCCTCTAGACCTTGGCAAACGATTACTTCAACGCGAGCACTTCAAAAATGAAACAGCTCAATATGCACGGCAAGTTTGGGACAAACGTATTTTACTTGCCGATTTCAAGCGGAAGTATCCGGGATGGGGCGACAAAGCGGATGACGATCTACTTGTCGACAAGGACCCGCCAAAGAAAGTAGATTCATCGTGAGTGTTTCTCCATTAATTTTGTTCCGTATATCAAGTGCCTTGTTATAGTCGACCGTCAACGATCAAGCCAGAGGGCACACCCATCCATCCAGAAGTCGCAATGCTTCCAACTGAGCGCACGGCTTTGATAAATGATGCCACGGAGAAGATCCTCAGGCGTCAGATAGAACAAGATCATGATTGGGACGACCATATTGACGTGAGTGGCTTCTAAAGACGCACTCTGAAAGGTTGTACAATCAAATACTGACTACATGCGCAGGATCCCTACCAGCAGCCGCTTGTTCCCTATCCGGAGCGTTGCTTCAAATATATATCAGCCTCTCTTACCATCTCGACCGAAAGGCGCAAGGATCGTGCCATTAGGACACGTATTGGCCGCGGTGGACGCCTTCTTATCGATAGACGGGATTCTGTCAACCAGGTATTGAGCAGCCGGCCATCGGCGCAACATACCCAAATGGTCGTAGAGGATGATGAACAGCTCCAGCGAATGCAGGAGAGATGGCGGTACGACGCTGACGACATTCCTGTTGATGGGCCTGAGGGGCAGGATGAAACTAACAGGGTCCTCGTCGACGATTATGCGCCTCGGTATGTCTTGAGCCGTATTTTTCTCAATTGCATCCTGATAGTATAATAGGATTCTCCGACATTCGATGCTGATGTTGTCAGACCGTGATCACCACAGTCTCAACACGGATCCCGCGATACCAGTGATCTCTGACGGGCGCCAACAATTTGTCGTTCCTTACAGGCTAGAAATGCCCATTTTACGCCGACTGCAAGCTCGATCAGGTGTACCGCACGGTTATATGAAACCTACACCTGTGATAATGAATGGAACTCCGATTTCCGTCCAACAGCAAATGAAGATGCCTCCTCCTATGAACACGCCCCCGATGCGTATCTCTTCAAATGGCGGCATGCGACCTACTTCACTTGCTGGCAGCGTGCAAACCCCTGTGCTTCTGCCCCAGTCTCCTCCAAATTCTGCCGTTGTGCAACGAACTTCCCCAATCAACGGCATGAATCGTGCAGCCATCACATTACCTCACGTAGATCCTTCGAAGGTTGACAGCGGAATACCAACAGTATTAAATGGTGTCCTTCCCCTCCAAGATAACAGCCGCCACCAGGATCCCAAGTTGAATATTAATAGCACTGCCTTAATGGTCACTCAACCCTCGGGTATGACGATCGGCGTGTCGAACACCTATCATGCTACCACTCCTCAGGTTACTACGGCCTTCTCCAGCGCCTATTCTTCCCAGCTTGGAATCCCTAGCCATGGCTTGAGTCTGCTCCAGATGCAGAATTTAAAAACAGCATTCGCGAACGTTCATGCTCAGGTTAGCCAAGAAATGAAAGGGACCGGTCAACCTTTGCATGGTCATTTGTTGGCAGGTACTACCGAACTCAACCTCCAGCAACAGTTCGCAGCAGCGACAAATTCGAATTTCAATTCGAAAATGTCACCGTTGCGACAACAGACGCAATGGGCCAATGGTGCTGTTTTTGCGAATCAGAATCCTGTTACTAATGGGATCGACGGACAGACCACAGGACCGGCGTCGCCTCCAGCCCCGCAAGTCGCCCATGTACGTGTTTCATCGGCACACGGACTACGCCCAGGTATTCCCGCCGGGCCTGGCGGACAACTTAATGCCCACATGTCCCCCCGCGCCCAATCCACTTCCTTGCCAATATCCAACACCCTCGTTCAGTCCCACACCCCCCGTATTCCCCTCACTTCCACATTGCCAAGAGCATCACCTTTACTCCAACATCAGCAACCTGCAGGAAATTCCAAGAATGGTTATTAGTTCTCTCTCTCTGGATACTTATACCTCCGCCCAGATCCTACTTTTACCCCTATTGCACCTCTACATTACTCTACTTTTCTTTCGGGCGTTTCTCATGTATTCTTTCAAGGGCGATGTATTTTTATTATTATCTCTATGACGGTTCAAATTCATACCATGCATATACCATACGATGAAATACAAATCTTCTTGTAAAAGTTGTCATGTGCGATATGGCTCACTGCGCACAGTCAAATGCGAGACCTAAGGCCTAAAGCTTAATTGTTTGTTCTACATAGATAAATTACGGACAAGTAACCAATTGAAACATAAGCAGCAGGGGTATCAAATAGAGGACAGTATTTTCACAAAATCTCGTCAATTGTCATATCATCAGGGAGATTTTCAATCCCCTGAGCAGAATTATTTCCTAATGCGTCGCTGGGTTTCGCCACCGAAACGGGCAGAGAATGGGCACCACTGGCGTTCAGGTCCCGAGTTAGGTTAACCAAGGGCTGGCGTGTTATGCGAGTAATTGCTGTTCGGGGCTTGTTGCCCGTAGGAACCATGACAGACTTGTACATGTCCAGTTCATGCTGAAGGTCATCATTGATTGCTACAGTAGCTTCCTGCTCCCGGGTCAGCATGACAAGTTTCTGCCGAGATTTGAAGTCAATCAGTGCGTTAGACAAAGAGAAAATAGTGTAATGATTCATACATGTTTCGTCTCAGCAAGTTCTCTTCGAATTCGGTCGACATACATGATGCGCTGAGCGGGATTGTTGTGACCAAGGATTTCGGCATTGAACCGATTCAGTTTTTGGGCTTCCTCTTCTGCGAGTTGATTCCTCGCAACAAGCGAGCCCACTTCCTCAGAAAGCTGGTGGTACGCATCTTCGTATCTCTGAGCCTCTGTAAGTTCAATAGTCAATCTGCATATCATATAAATCAGATATCCACTGTGTCTAGAAAAGGGAGGAGACTGACTGCTCGATCTCGGCACGCAAGGCATCTTCTGCCATTCTCGACTTTTGTACAGTGTCTGTAAGCCGACGGACAGCGTCCCGATCCTTCTTCATGGCGGCCTCACTTCGCACTGCAGTTTCTGCCATCTTCTCTTCTGCCTCCGTTGCCCGACGTACCAGAGACTCCGACTCTGACTTGAGTGAGTCTGCGAGCTCGGTAGCAGCCTTTAGTTGTCCATCCAATGTGTTTTTTTCTTCCCGAACAGACTCCAACTGCGCTGCAATTGATTCTTGAGTGGCAACTGCACTCTTCAGAGAAGTCGAATATTGGTTGGAGATGCGTTGTTCGCACTTGAACTGCTTGTCCACTAGAATATGGTCCAAGAGGAGTTGTTCGCCCGTGAGCTTGTAAAACTCTGAGCACAACTGGGCCATTCTCGTGTCCAATGAATGCACTTCTTCCTGCGACTCCCTGTGATTTTGTTCCACCCGCTCGAGAAGGTCCAGGAGCGATCCACGATCATGATCAACGGGCAGCGGGGTAAACTCCAGCCAGGCTTCTTGATAAAAGGCGGCTTCAAGCTCCACATCTCTTAGTCTTTGAGATAAGACTGTTTTCTGTTCATTCGTTTGCCTGATTAGGAAAGCGAGCTCGTCCACTTGTGCCATGGTGTTCGCCAGCTTGCGTTCTAAACGAGAAATCTGGATCGTCAGAGTCGCATTTTCATTCCGCAGCTGCATGTGCGAGGTAAGTGAGACAGTGCCACGAACAAGGCGGCCATACTCTTCCGCCACCTGGCCAACAAGATTTCGATGGTGCTCCAGTTGAATAAGAAGCTCTTCTTCTTTGCCAGACTTTGCCTCCTGAAGTGTTGAGAGCGCCTCACGGGCTTTCATGGTCTCTGCATTGGAAGTGGCAACAGCGTTCTCGAGCTTTTGTGCGGTTGCACGAGCAGCTTGAAGCTCGTCATCCCCTCGCCCTTTGATATCTTGCAGCTTGCCTTCGGCGGCCTCCTTGCGTTTCTTTTCCAAGTTCAGCACCTTTTCCAATTCTGCTATCCGTCGATCCCTCTCACGTAGCTCTTCTCTACGTTTTGTCTCCAGCGATTGGAGTGACTTTTTCATTTCAGCTGCCTCTCCCTGCTTGCCCACCAGCTGTGTTTTTTCGTGTTCGGACATGCGAAGTTTAACGCGTAGATCCTTGAGTTCCGCCTGATCTAAAGCAGCTACCTTCTTAAGGTCCTGTATTCGTGATTCGAGAGTATCAATCTGCTTCTTCTGCTTCTCTGCTCGTTCCGTTTGTTCAGCGTTTGCTTTCTGACAGCGTGATAGCTCGGCTTTGAGGCGGTCCGTATCTGCTTGATGCTGACAACGCGTAACAATGCGTCAATTAATGAGAGGTGTATGCGTGTAACGTGCAGACTGACCGCTTTCTTGCCCTCATTATGCACCTTCTCTAGATCGTCGACCTTTCGCTGGAGTATAGCATAGCGGTCTCCCAGTGTTTGAGAGTTAGCATTCTTGAAATCGCTTGTACATGATTTGAGCGTCCTTTTGGGACCAGTTCCTGGGCCTAGAAGATAATGTTGAACCATCGTGTGCTGGGTATATTTCTACTGATGACTGACCAGGAACCTGGGATTCTTTATCTTTTGAAAACCTGTTGGCCTTTTCAATGAATGCACCGCGTTTGTAGTCATCTAACTGCGATTCTGGGGAGACGAGGTTGGCCATCGACGGAGCTCTGAACAAAACATATTACCGGCGGCAATATCATAAGCACCAGGGCCAGGGACATTAGGAACTTAGATAAGAGTCATTAGACATGGTTTATATGAGATCTGAGATGATACATACTTTTCTGAGGCTCAAAGCGAGGACCTTTCGGAAACATGGCGCGACGAAACAGAACCTGACCAAACAGCACGAAACAGACCGCGACGTGAAGCGACACGTGATCGTTTTCGGTGTTTGATCAGAAATGCTCTGAGCTGCAGAAAACTTACATCGCAGCAAGAACCAAGAAATAAACGACTCTTCTATATAAAAATGCCATCTAGAACGAGGTAAACGATAGCATTCTTGTTATCAGAACATTTGTACATGCTTGGCTGCAGCGTCTAGCGTGGGAACGGCCATAATGGACACATGGATCGGTTGAGGATGCGAGCAGAAATTCAAACTTTTGTGAACAGCAAGCCTTCGTCGTCTTCCCCTCGTCGTCGCAATGACCTTGCCCTCAGCCTCTACCCCGGCTGACCTCTCCAATTCTTTGCCAAAAAATGCCTCATCGACGTCCGAGCCCGTTCTCGAGTCATTAGAGCCTGTAAGTGATGATGTACCACTATCACAGGCCCCAACCACCAACGGGTTCAACGAACAGCACAACGGCGCTTTGCATGAGCCGCACTCGGAGTCTGACGACGCACCTGCCGCCCATTTTTCAAAGCATGCTGCTGGTACAGCTGTTGACGCTGTTCAGACCACTGCCGCGCCAGTGGACGAGGACCCTGCTCCTTCAATCAATCCTACACAGGGACCTTCGACTCAAGAGCCACGTGGAACAATCACGGATAAAAACGGTGATAAACCGGGTCCTTTGTCTTCTCCTTCTGCCCCTTCCCCAGCACCTTCACATTCAAGCGCTCGAAAAACGCCGTCTCATAAGGCCAACGGGAACGGCAACGGTGTTCATAAACCACCACCAAAACAATCCTTCTTGTCAAAACTTTTCCGAGTTTTGGTCCCTTGTATCTCCTCATCCTCAAAGACTCACCCGGTCGAAGTCCACGATTTTGTTTCCTTATCTGGTTCCAAAGAAAAACAACCTTTTACCTCTTCTGAACACGTTGTTCCAACCTCCGCCCCATCCCACAAAGAGGTGGCCAAAGTTCCAACAACCCTCCCTGTTCCTGTCACGACAGAATCCTCGACCGTGACGCCTGTCGAACCCGTTGCTTCTATTCGCGACGAATCGGCGCCCCAGGACGAAGTCCCCATACAACCGACGCCCCCATCACCGCCACATCTTCTACCGTTGGACGAAACTGAAGGGGTGACTTCGGGCGCTGTTCAGCCTCCGGGATCAACAGGTGGCTCCCCAAAGCTGGAAAATAAACGACACTCTGGGGATTCTACGCCGCCTAGCCATGCGAGTGCTGAAGAAGACTCCGAGGCAAGTTTCACCGAGGATGAGGACATTGATGGCATTGACGAGCTGGAGGATGACGAGGATAGGCTCATCATGAGCGGTGGAGCGGGTATCCCAATAGGGCCGGTAAGCTACTAACTTTAACTTCGTCGAATAAGCTTGGCTAACATCCCCGTCAGGATGGGAGACCAAATCCGTTACTACCTCCCATTGCACCTCAGCACGCTGGGAGAAAATGTCTAATTCTCGATCTTGATGAGACTCTGGTGCATAGTAGTTTCAAGGTGAGATATACAACGACGTATTTCTTCCTCGATATACTCACGGGTAAATGAACAGTCAATCCAACAGGCTGATTACGTTGTACCAGTTGAAATTGAATACCACCTACACAACGTATATGTCATTAAACGTCCAGGTGTTGACAAATTTCTCAAGATGATGGGAGAAATTTACGAGGTCGTCGTGTTCACTGCGAGTTTGAGCAAAGTATGTCAGGCTAACGAAAACGAAAGAACATTCTAATCGGGTTGTGTTTAGTATGCCGACCCGGTCCTTGATAAGCTCGATATCCACCAGGTCGTCTCGCATCGACTGTTCAGGGAAAGCTGTTATAACCATAGAGGGAATTATGTCAAGGTATGGGACCTTGCGTATGGTGTTTCTATATGTGACCTGACCTGAAGTCTAGGATCTGTCACAACTGGGCCGACCGATTGCAGACACAATAATTCTCGACAACTCCCCAGCATCATATATTTTCCACCCCAACAATGCAGTACCGGTGTCTTCTTGGTTCAACGATCCGCATGACACAGAGTTGACAGACCTTATCCCCTTTTTGACTGATTTGGCAACTACAGACGACGTACGGGGTGTTCTCGATGGTGCACGATGAAATGCATCTTATGGAGCGTGCTAAGAAGGCGGATGTGCACACGTTTTGTTTATATCCTGGTGTCTGCTGATATCAAGTTCAATCGTCATACCCAATGCACTCCAGAGTCGTACGCCTGCCGCGCCATTACACTGCTCTCCTCCCACCGTTCTCCCTGTTTGGTGTCTTCGTCTTCGTCGTTTTCTTTGGTACATACATCCGTTCAAGCTTTAATATACCCTGCAAGCAAATCGGTATAACATTTCAAGATTACCAGTGTCCGCCCTTCCCCTGTCAAGTGACACCGCAGTACTGCGCCCTTCGGATCGCTCGTTTGGAAACATATCGCGTTCATGCAGCAGGATCCTTTTTTTTGCTGTCTGTTTTCTCGCTATGCCCCCTTGGACTTATTTCATGTACCTACTTTATTCCATTGCCTCGGGTTCGCTTGTTGTGGGCACGACTTTGGACTTTTTATCTCATGCTTCACGTAATATTGCAGGCAACTCTCTTATTCCCGCCCCCGTCATTCACGACCCCTACACGGATGCATTATGACCACAATGATACTGATACGCAAGATAATTCCATTTAGATTTTGAATACTCTAAATCTTGACGGAATCTGCAAATGGAATTCAAATGAATCAAAACACTTACTCTCTCGTGCGCACATCAACTGGGGATTGAGCACCGAGCATATGGACGATGTCACTACGTCTCACATGCATCATGATCTAGTAGTTCCTGAGTACTTACTGAGTATCGATCGCGATAACCATATGCCATGCGAGGGTTTTGTGATCACCAATTGCAAGCTTTCTAGCTATGCTCCAGCTATGCCGGATCTACTTGTCAAGCAATGTTCAGAACATCTCCCTCTCATTGGGTCATGAATAAGCGTTACTGCGGAATTGTTATTTATGTAAGTTCAAGAAAGACAGGTCACCAGAGCAGTTCATCCCCAGTTAACGGGCTACTTTACACAGACCTGACATTGGATCAGCTGAATTATCAAAATACCACGCCCCCCTTTGCTCTATAAATCAAGACGGTCATGAAATAGGAGTTGTACACCGACCATGCCTCCCCATTAACACACCCCACCAAACCACCATCTACCTCTGCCTCCCAGTATTACTACTCTTCGTTGGCTCCGGTTCCTCATCGTCCCACGGACTGAAGTTGGGCGCCTTGCGTGGAGGTAGGGCCTGTAGCCAAGCTGGCAAGATCTTGGCGAACGTCGGTTGAGGGATGGTGGCCGGAAGCGCATGTTTATGGGACGGCGACGAGGGAATGCTTCCTACGTCACTGAGGCAGGGAAGGCGCTCAAAGCTTGTGTTGGTTGATCCACCCAAAGCACGCTGCAGAGCTTCGCGCTCTGCACGGGAGGGCGCGAATGCACGCGTGAAAGAACCGGAAGCAGCGGGGATCGTGCTTGAGCTGAGACCATTGGGGTTGAGGGCGTCGAAGGAGTGACCTGGTGGCGATATGTTGAGACTGGGTGCAAAGGTTTCAGGAGGGGAAGGCTTTCTTGTGAGGCTGAAGACTTTCGCATCCGGATTGAGACCTTTCTTCGGCTTCTCCTTTGAAAACCACCTGCGAGGGCCTGATTTCTCTACCGCCGGAACCTCACTCTCTGCTTCTCCTTGAGAGTATCGATTAGTGCGCAAATCTGAGCTCATACGGTGCAGCCAGGACATTGAGGAGCGCTGGAGCCCTCTGGAATTTTCGGGAGACAAACTTCGCCTGTAATCGTGTCCAAGATCGCTCTCGTGGATCATGAAATGAACATCAGAAGAATCATGCTCCATACTGTTATGGGAATCATGAGGCGACACTGGAGAAGATGGCATCGTGAAGGAACCGTTATTGTTTGACTTGTCGTTGCGCCATTCACCTCTGTTCATGTAAATGTCACTCTCTGACTGGAAAGATCGAGGGAGGCCAGCGTTCTCGAGAGAAGTGATGAGCGCAGATGGGATTAATGACTGGCTCGTAGGCGAAACAACTCCTGACAAGCTGTTTGCTGGTAAATCATCCATGTCACTGAAAGGGGCGAACGTCGTGTAGGAAGCATGGTGGGGGATCCCAGAGAAATAACTGTCATCAAAGGCCGGATAACCGCCGTTCGTAGGAGACGAGAAACTCGGCGGCATGTTGACATGTTGAATTGGAGTGTCAATGGTAAGCGATGGCCGACGGCTCTGGTTATTGACAGTCTGGAATGTAACCGAAGGAGAATGCTGCTCAGATACCGAAGGTGCGTTGGCGGGGTCTGGCGCAGAAAACCGTGAGTGTGTCCAATCGTGGTGGGTCGCGGCATGCGCTGTCTCCAGTGTCCGGGTTTGATTACGTTCATTGATCAGTACCAATGTTTTTCTGCTCGCCGCCAGCTTATCTTCCAGCTCTCGAGCACGCTGGTTGAGGGCAGCGACAACATCCTCCGCGATCCTAATTTCGTGCCTCTTTTGTTCCAATGCCTCCGCAATCTCCTTTTCAGCTTCCGCGACGGTCTCCTCACGTGCCTCTACTTCGCCTTCGGTGAGATGATGCTGTAATCGGGAAATTTCTTTGTCGAGGTATTCCATACGCTGAGTGGCGTTATCATGGGCGGTTTGAGCGGATTTCAATTTCTTCTCAACATCCCTCTTGGTGCTCTCCGTGTTACGCCGAGAATCGTCAAGGTATTTGGTACGAGATTTGGTCTCCAGCTTGGATGCATCTTCCTGGCGTTTACGCTCTCGGAAAGAATCCAATTCTTTCTGAAGCATTCCATGTGTCTGCGATGCGCATGATTGACAATCGTTGAGCTGGGTACGCAATTCCAAGACTGCAGCTTTGGAATGCGAGATCTGGCGTAAAACTTCTGCAATACTGGGTGACTGATCGAAGAGAGTTGATGGCGAACGCTTTATCAATGGGGTACCCAAGCGAGTTTGATCAGTGGGAGCACACGTGTGGATGGACATGATGGGCTGTGGGGGATTCGGAGGCCGGTCTGCGACGGATGACGGTGATCGAGATGCGTGCAAAGGTAGAGATGCAGATTTCGGGAGAGGAGGGGGTGAGGAACTACGAGCTGGAAGCATAGATGACCGCTGGGAAGATTTTTCACGGCTGCGAAGCTTCGGCGGAGAGCCTCTGGAAAGTCTCTGAGGTGGGATGTTTTTCGTCGAAAAAGGGAGCCCTGCACGAATATGTTGGTACGGGAAGCACCTGTCAGCAGACAGTGGACTCACCATTGTATTCGTTGAGCCTATCTAAATTTTGCATGTTTGATATCCCAGAACTCCAACTCTCTTCATCCTTTGTTCTCGCGATGACATCGTGATACCATTCCTCAATGATACCACCACGCCACCAACGACCGAAAGCACCAATATACCAGGAATCCGAGATAATCATGTTTTCTCTTTCACGAGGCCGCGCTGATCTCGCCAAGGGTACCATCGCAGCAACAGTGAACAGTCCAAAACTATGAAAGACATGTTTGGGGGTCCTCAGAGATATGGAAGCCTTGTTTGCGAAATGAAAGGTAGATGAACTATCGTTAGAAAGGGTGTGAGTCGTTGGCGTGGCCCTGCGGGTTGAAGTGGCTGGTCGCTTATGATCTTCATCAACGGCATCAAGATGGCTGAGGTGAAGCCTGAAGGACTGTTCTGTGAGGTATGCACGGAACGAATTCTCTGAAGGGTTTGTGAGGTAAGCTAGAAAAAGAAAGGTGTCAATATGTGGCGTTTGAGGCAGGAGGTTGGAAAACACGATGTCAGGGGCGAAAAAAGAATATTGCCAGGGAAGATAAAAATGAAGTTGGCACCCACCCAAAACAAAGATCACGATGAAAATTACAACGAGGCAAAAGAGGGACCTGAGGTCTGTTTTGCCCAAGACCATACCAATCAACTCTGAAAACGGATTGCGGAGGGACATGAGGCCCAAGCCACCAACAGAGACGGTCATGAGAATGAATACAGTGTCCCTCCAGAATTGTTTTGCGAGCCGAGAGGCGGGATCCCAGGCAGAAAAAGAGGTTGGACGATTGAGCTGAGTCGACAGTGTTGCAAGGGGACAGCAGAAGAGCGTCCCCGGGAACCAAGGATGGGGTTGAGGGCGACGATCGCAACGTCGAGCAAGACGTATTGCTCGACCACGAAAGCCTTTGAGATAGTGTCGCGGGTGGATTGGGGGTTGGAGGCAACAAGAGAGCTTTTTCGAAACAACGGAATTACTCAGACCAACTTTCCCACGATCAATAGAAGAAGCCTGTATCGATCTTCGACATCATCCTGACATGTTTTATCGATAGATATCCATCGCATCACCTGGACAGCCCACTTGCCAACAGTGCTTGGAGCAACTGCTGGCTTTCTCCAAGTCCGTTATCACGGTATAGCAAAACTTAGTTACCTCGAGGGGATAATCATCTACGCGTGGCTTTCATGTTGTATGAGAGGCAGCTTGATGCCCGGGTAGTCGGATCTTGTGTTTCATCAGTATTCATTATGCATGCCATGGTTTTCAGAGTATAATTAGGACCAAGTGCTGTAGTTGCAATGATCAGGCCTCAGGCCTTGTACCATGGCCAGTTGGTCTGTGACTCTGTGGTGTA
>JABAJT010019462.1:19426-50030 GCA_018850275.1 Tephrocybe sp. 9174TJB | reverse complement strand
GACTCGGCGTCCTCGTGCATGGTGGCAGCTGGGAACAAAGTAAAGTCAAATTATTATTCCATCCAGCTTCAGGCCCACAACCCTCGGAGATCTACTGATTGATCTGTTTTATATTTGACGGGACCTTTTTTGATGATCTTGATTTGTCGAATTTTGATCTCTCGTGGACCTATATACATAACTACTCTTCACGCCGCATAATGTACACAACTTGCCCCCAAGACTCCAGCCATGGCCGTTCTCAATTCGAACTCTCTTCTCGTTGCGGGAGTCGTGACATTTTACATGTCCGCTGCTTTAGTGGCAAGCATTTTCCTAGTCACTATTCATGTAGCTACTACTCAGGCTGACAAGTGCTCTGTGCTTTAGATGGTTTTTGTGTAGGTTCATATACTCGCCTCGAATTTACCCTGTCTCACTCTGGGCTAGTAACAAAGTAGTTTTAAACAACTTGCCTGAGCTACCACTCCTCTTCCTTCTCCTTCAGCTTCTCATAGCTGTCATCCTTCTGCACATCTCCGCTTTAGTTTCAAAACGCGTCGATTTACCCCAAATCAATGCTGAAACTGCAGTAAACCTTGTCCCTGTTGTACTTGTCAACATCATTGGTCTTGTATTCAATACTCTTTGCTTGCGAGGTGTGGAGGCATCTTTTTTCCAGGTGGGTGTGCCCCGCATGCGCCAGGTCTCCGAATCGCTGATGAACTCTATTCTCGGACGCAGATCGCACGCGGTCTTGTGCTCCCATTGACAATTATTGTCTCTTCTATTCATACTAGGACATCGCCTTCACGCAAGGTGCTGTTCGCAGCAGCGTCAGTTACAGTTGGGTTCTTTATTGGCGTTGCTCCGTCGTCGTCGCTTCCTGCAGCCTCGAATCCCTCGCTTCTTTCGCTATTCTACGGCATTCTCTCGTCTCTATTCATTGCTTTACATGCTGTACTCATCAAAAGCTCTCTCCCTCACTGCAACAACTCAACCATACAGCTAGCATGGTGGACCAATTTTGGTTCTGCCATCTTCCTAGTTCCTGTAGTAGTTCTTGACGGGGAAATCTTTTCTTTCTACGGCATGCTAAAAGACCCTGACTGGAACGGAACCGTTTTCATCTCAGGAAGTTTGATTACTGGTTTTTTTGGCTTCTTGCTTTGCATCGCTGGCTTATTGAGCATCAAGATCACAAGCCCAATCACCCACATGTTCTCAAGTGTAAGTTAAAGGCTTCTTGAAGAATTTCTAAGTGATTGAACAGATTTCAGGCCGCGCGTTCAGTGCTACAAACACTCCTTGGTGTGTGGATTTTTAACGACATCCTGACTGTGTTAGTTTGGCGTTCTAGAAAGATACACTTGTAACTCGGTACTAATCTCATCCAACAGAACCCGTGGAGCCTCTATCTTTGTTATTCTCAGTGGGACAATGTAAGGTCATATCACAGCTGCCCTCATTCATGATCGGCTTAATTTCTCCAGGTTCTACACATGGACTAAATCGCAGGGCCTCCCACCTCCACTGCGTCGTGCCCAAGACGTAGAGTCCAGAAGTTCAGAATCCGTGCCGTTAGGATCTTCGAAAGATGAAAAAAGCCCAGAAGAGAAAATCTGATGTTGTACCCCGTTTGCCAGTGGGCAACTCTCATACTATTAGCAGTGACTCCCGTGGGATTCATTTCGAGTCTGGAATTGAAAATTTGCTGAGGACGACTCAAGTTTCTTTTGCATTCTTTAACTTTCCACGCCTGCCACGCTGTCCTCACTTTACATCTTACATGAGCCCTCATATCATGATTGATCAGGTACGTCGTGGCAAGACTTTTCGCGTGCTACGGGAGCTCCGTGAGATCATACACTAGCATCGAGTTTTGTGCGGAGATGGACAGCCAGAAGCTTGTCCTTACATATACCCCTGTGAAACAATCGTGACACGAGGAATATCTTGTGGCGTCAGGACTCAGAACCTCGACATCCTTGATCACGTATTAGCACTGGCCAATTGAAACTGCAGTGGGAGTTTCTTTTAGTGCTTCGACTTTGGTATAGCTCAAATTTGGTGGTTCATGTATGTAGATGACGTTAATTTAAGTTGGTTCAGTTGCTAACTTGCCTCAGAAATTCTCCGTTTCGATTGACCATCGGGGTCTGGAAAAGATTTTTCCTGCGTTCTAATCGCCCTCAGGTCGCCTCTTTGATCATTCCCAGCAGGTCAATTTGGACAGTCCTGCCAGATGGACATGCAAAGTCTGCATTGCGTGACGTTATCATGGCGGCTCTTTCCGTGTCTTGTCCCACTCTAAGCCCAGCAATTTGTGTTCGTTGTCTTTCGTTGTCCATTGAGTCAAGTTGGTGTCCATTACAATTGTCCGGTGTCTGTTTATCCGGTCCGGATCAAATGATTCAAATGATTTTCATGTCATTGTCAATCATAATATCAACGCGGTCACCGACAAGCATGGGCGTCTTGCTGGCCCCTTGTTGGGCCGAGGGCCATCTTTGGTCAGGTGGTATTTGGGAGGTCCTCGAACCCCTGATCTACTTCCTACGATATTTTCAGAAATTCGTTTATAATGGCCACTGATCTCTGGTAGGAACAACCGAACATCCCCAACTGTTTCCGTGCTGTTTTATTCTTACTGACATGTCCTCTGCTGTCGACCCCATCGCCAGACGCCGCTTACGCCCCAGTAGCGTTGGCCCACTTGGTCATGAATGTCGAATGGACTCCTCAGCTTCCAAGTTGAAGTGTCGATTATGTTCACCACCGACCACAAATGCTTCGTTGAGCTCTGCCTCGTCCCAAGAGACTCTTGTGGAATTGAATCACCATAACCGCTCTGAGCGTAGGATGGGGGATACAGAGCTCTCCTACTACCTTCCTGCGCGTCAAAACGGCGTCAATGACATGTGAGTAGTCATAGTCAAACTTATCGTCAGCGTTTCCTCACCTTGTTGTGAAAAATGATCTATTTTAGGTACCTTCATCTAGGATGCCAAGCTCCTTCACAATTCTTGGAGCGTGAACGTGTTCGCTTGGTATGGGCAATCTTGCGGATTAGACATCCATTGTTAGCTTCAAAAGTCGAAATGCATAGTTACGACGATGTCAGATTCATGTATGTGTATGATTCCCCATGTACAGCAGCGGATTTTAATCTCAGTCATTAGATATGTGCCTCCTCATTCAGCTGAGCATGCACTGGATGACGCTGGGAGCAACATGGAATATCGATCACAAACTAAGGAAGGTAGCGCACCTCGTGTATGCCCAGCTTCAATAATACTGATTCCTACACTGAAGAACTAATCGACTCCTACCTCAATGGTCCCAGGATTCTTTCTAATGATCGCATCTCATATCTCATGGTCTCATTCCCTGATGACGTTAATCTAAGCGTCGATAACGTGAGATGTGAATTCCTCATATGCGCTGCCCACTTTGTAGGCGATGGAATGGCCCTTCATCAATTCGCGAACGACTTTTTCAGCCTTCTGGGTTCCTCTTCGATAAACCAATTATCTATAATCTTATCAGCCGAGTGGCAAGAAAAATGTGGAAAACTAGCTGGTTCGGTGAGGCCTAATTACCGCTGCCATTCAACTTGTCACACTAATACACAGCAATCCCAGCTAGTTGACCTTCCAGCCGCATTAGAGACTAGGCTTCTCCAGTCACGCGGGAGATTAGCCCAGATTGCTTCTCGTGTAGATTTTGAAAGGGAACAGAGAAAACTTATTGTGAGTCTGATATGTCGATACTAGCTCCAGAACTTTACTGGCATCAGGGGGGTCAAATATTTCCACGGAAATCCGGAGCCATTCGTCGAACCATTGTTCCAACCGTTTCCTTCGATGAAATCCGTACAAAAAGGATCCTGAGACGGTGCAAAAGCCAGGGTGTGTCTATATCTAGCGCTTTGTTCGCCATCTGCAATATCGCATGGGCAAAGACTGCGAACACACATCCTGAAATGCCAAGGTAAGAATCACCATTTCACAAGCTTTGCTCCTATTCAATCCGCCTACAAGCATGATGTACTCCGCGCTCAATCTACGACCACATCTGTTGGCGAACAAGGCTCTCAATGACTCATACTGGTTCCTTGCCATCGGATATTTCAACGTTATACTTCCCAGCTTCCTACCGCGTTCTGGGGACCTTACGAACACCTTTTGGCACAGAGCGCGCATGGCCAAAAATCAGAGTACAGCTGCTGTCAAAAATCCAATGACAGTATCTAGGAGCCTCGAAATGGCACGCGAACGAGGTGCAAGAGCTAAAGTGTGGGCCAAGGAGGACGACGACAAAGCAAATAATGTTTGGAAAGCCCCCCCACCAGCTCCCAAAAAACCGGGCCCACCTTCCAATGCACTCATTGGTCTATCGCTACTAGGAAATCTCGATGGGATATATAAGCATTCCTCTTTCCCAGAAATAAAACTGCACACTCTGACGACTGGCTCCCGACAACGTGCGGGGGGTATGCTTCTTTTCGGTTATACATTCGCTGGGAAACTCTGGGTTAGTCTGGGATACGATGAAAATGGGTTTGGCAAGGAAGTGGTGGAGCAATTCTGGAGCAATGTGCTCAGCTGCACTGAGGAGTTCTTGATCAATTAAGGTTGAAGTCGCTCGTCTTCTGGACTTTCGCTCGCTTTGACGCTTTGACGTTTCCCTATTCTATACATATAAATTCAAATGTTGTCCGGAGTTATCTGTTGTCGTTTTTTGTACCAGTTAGCGGCACACAATTGTGTATGTTTCACCTAACAATTTTATCCCTTCCTGCTTTTAAGTAGTTTCGTACTATGGGATCAAGACATCTAGTCACTTTAATATTGCTATAGTATTTAACATAGGCTCATAGATTTGCACTCAGACGTCTACGCCAGGAGCTGTCCATCAATATGGGTGTTTGGGTGCGCCGCAGTCTGGCTTCATGGTTTCGTTCGCGGTCAGTGTTCCTAGGTAAGGGAAATGGCAAATTAAAACGACGAGTAATATCCTCCGAACTTCAAAATATACTCACACTTTGGTTACATGGGCTCGAAATATCTTATCCAGTAAGACCAGCTGGACTCCGCTCCAGACTAGGAGGGCCTAGGAAGTACCCGTCATATCAGTATGATGCTATGCCGGAGGGAAGGGCGACCTAGTACCTCTCTACGAGCAATTATGGCACGTAACATGCGGTTATTGCGGGATGAAGGATCTACCCAGGTATTGGGTATTGAATGAAGCTGAAGTAAATTTCATCCTCCTAATTTGACTTTTATGGCGCTCGGGAGAAACCATGATTTAACCATCTAGGCTGGGCCAGATTTTTTACTTCAGCAATCGACCCTCACGAGACTCGGACGTATATCATAATTGGTATGGTCGAAGACTTTACAGTGTACAGAGATCTAAGGATGGATAACGACCATTGAGTTCCAGCTTTTTCTGGGTTTTGGGCCAGGCTTTTGAATTTGATGGAGCGGAGCGGCATCGGCACTGAAGCACGAGCGCCACTTGAGTCGAGATCCTGAGTCTCGGTACAGGGTTCGAGCAACACGATGACCTTGAGCACAAATGTTCAAAGTTCCCTAAGCTGTCGCAATAACTACACATCTGGCAACTCCCGCTGTAACAACCGCGTCCATGTACTCTCTTTCCACCACTCATCCATCTGGTCTATACGCTCCCACAGCGTCTCTTCGTTTACACCGTACATCTCGTATTTACCAACATCAAGGGGCTGGCCATCGCGTCTGGCCACCTCGAGTGCGGCTTTATTTTCTCCCCTGAAAATGGATGTAAGTTCATAGCTTTTGACTGTGAAACAAGTGAGTGGTCGTACTTCAGGAGGTCCATCAATTCTGTCCGGTCGGGGAAGAATAAGCGAGATTCGAGAACACCAAGAATGCCGAGGGCTGCACGATAGAGGAACGAGTCGCCTTCCAACAGAAGAACATCCCAGATCCTGGCGCACGCCTCGAAGGGGAGATGATCTAGGAATAAGGGCAATAGCCAGTCATTCAGATAGGCAGAGGGAAGTATTTGGTGCTGTTTGAAGTTAAAATAAACTACAGGGCACCATTAGCAGGGAAAGATGAAAGGAGGCGGCGAGGCAGCCTTACTTTTCGGCATTCCATCGGCGAGGAGCGTGTCAAAAATCCTTCAAAGGAGGTTCAGCAATCGTGAGCATTCAACTTTCTAGGAGACCATACCTATAATAGGCGTCGACCTAAAAACGATGTTCAATCCTCGAGAACGATAGTAAGATTTTGTTTACATACATCCTCCTGAACCCCTTCTCCGCCGTAGAAGCTGCGCAAACAGTGGCGATCTAGTAGATTCCGCATCGCTATAAAGCCCTGCTGGACGGGCATATTCAGCAGCAGCATCGCAGCAATCCTGGAAGCACCACGAGTGTAACCTAAGCCCTCATCACTCCTGGCTACAACCCAAGCACACAACATATCCCTCAATTCTTCGTACAGCGGTCCTGTTTGACGGTGAAAGATGTGTAGCGATGGAAGAGTGGTGGATATATCTTCCTCAATCATGGAAAGGCTAGCCTGGGGAAATACGTTTGAATTGAGGGCCTTCCTTGCTCGTGCGAGACATATGCGGTAGTGGTCTGCAATTGAAACGTTAAAAAAGGGTCCCTACTACAACCCTACTGGGGGCTAAATGCAGCTCACCTTTGCTCAGTGATAATGCGTTACCCACAGCACGCTCCCACATAGACGCCCTGAGTTTCGTGGGGATGCCTTTCCACCATAATTTCCGCAACGCAGGGTTTTTGTGCACAACTCTCCAATCGGGCGCAATTTCCTTCTCCCATATATGAATGGATTCTTCAATACTCTTCTCTCGTGCCAATCGGCGTTCTTGTAGAGCTTTACGCTTCTTTTCCGCTGGAATCAACTTGATGAATAGTCAGGCGCCGAAAGAAATGACTTAGTCACTGACCTGCTGCACGACTGGTCTTCATCATCGACTGCCAGTCTGCCATGTGTTTGTCATCTTCCCTGCGAGGTTTCGGAGGTAGAAATACTGGGCGCGTCTTGCTCCTAACTTTCTCAAAAGTACTTGGACCTATAGAACGTGTCGGCCTATGTCCCTTTTGTTTTGGCGGGGGTAAGGGAACGGAAGAAGTTGAAGAAGACAGTTGGTTTGTATCAGATCCCGATAACGGTGTGGTAGTGGACACAACAGGTATGACCGGAGTTGCACTGAATGGTCGTTGCACTGCTGGTTCAGGATAAGGTTCTGATGGTTTGGGTGGGGGAAGAGATTGTGTAGATTGGGCCGAGTCAGGGGGATATCCAGATAAATACGGAGATGGCGGTGTTGCGGGCGTTTCTTGCGGATCTATAGACAATGGGGTGTGATTAAGCTGCTTGGTCTCTTCAGGATCTACGATGATATTGGGCGGGTGACTGGGACTGTCGTCTCTGGTATCTGGGGACGGTGGTGACGGTTGTTGCTCGATGGGGTCACCGTCGCCGTTGTCTAGCGATATCTGAGAAAAGTGATCAGATAATTCTGGGCTCAAGAGGTGGGGTGTTTGTGGGGGTGACGGAGAGGCAGAACGCGAAGCTTGGCCGTTGCTGGCGTCGATATCTAGAGTAGATACTGAGAGATTGTGACCCTCAAAAAAGGCTCCGTTGGGATGGTCGTCAGTGGGCCAAGCACTGGCGATGGGCATATGGCGTGCAATGTCCTCCCTGATTGCCTCGGGCGAGAAGGAGTTGTTGAGGTCGTTGGGGTCAGCGTCCTCGAATGCATCGTCAAAGTCGAAAGCAGATATGTGGTGTACAGGGAGTTGATGGGGGATGTTGTCCATGGATAAATGGGACGGTGGCTGTCCACTCCGACCCTCCCTTGCAGGCCACCGCTCCTCCCTCTTCCCCACAGACCACTCCCTTCATCCCTCTTTTGCGCCCCTCCTCCACCCAGGAGAGCTGCAGTCTCTCGAAGCTCTCGGCCTCATCGCCTTCCGCTATCGAAACATCAAGGCCGCCTCAGCTCGTCTCTCTACATCATCATCGCGTTCTATATGCGCTCTTTGCGCCACTCTCAACAACATCTTAAGAAGCGAATACGAGTCTCTTGTCGTAGAAACAGAAGCCAAGATCCTCAGCCGCGATGCTAACATCGTAGCAAGCGGCTCTTTCGTCCCCCTTTCGTCCCTTCGCGCGACTTTCTCAGAATGGGACGCGCCTTTTGCTGCCCTCACCTCCCTGGTCGAAGAGCTGGAAGCACAGAAGCATTGGAGACCCGGAACGCTGATCGACATGCTCTTGGCGCGTTCCCATACAGGTGTACACCGCGTCGCCGACATCCTGTCGCGCCTCTCCATCGCCGTTCAGCGGGTATGGCGTACGCAACTTTCAGCATTTCTCGTCCATGGAACGGTATCCGACGTCGATCCTCTCGTATCCGACAATCATACCCTACTCGATGGTTCAATGCCATCCTGTGTATCTGCCCAATCCCAAGAATCCATAGCCTATGTTGGACGCGCCATTGCTACCGTCAAGGCAGCCAAATGGCAGAAACAGTTTCCTCAGAGCCTAACCATTGCACATACCGGTCTTTTAGAGAAGGTCTTCCCAGAAGACAGACACGCGTTTGACCTCGTAATTTTCCAGATAAGAACCAACGTTAGCGAATGGCTCTGGCTCAATATTTTGACCCAGAAGGACGTAGAAGACGCAGTAGAATCATTGTACAGAATTTCATTATTTTTGACGACGACATCTGCTGATAAGGTTTCAGAGCAAACTACTTTCTTCTACGAAATGGAGAGTTCAGTCTCTCCGTCATCCGTGAAATTGAGCGTCTAAAACTTTCTCGCTTGACCCTACGTTCTGGGCCAACGTCTATGATACGTGATCAAGATTTGAATCTTGCAATTCTTCGCGCATCTCTGGGAACAACAGCCCAGCACGACCCGGCTCTCGCACACTTGAGATTCTCCCTTCCATCTGGCCCTCTTCGACCTCTTCTTCCCTCACTCGCCAACGCCCCTCCTGTGCCACCGGCATCACCACCACCGTCGAATAATCCGCCAGGACTCGACTCTCATCTCTTTGCATCCCATCTTTTAGGCACGCCTCTGACCCTGACCTACAACGTCGCATGGCCGCTTGACCTGTTCCTTCATCCTGCAGATCTCAATGCATACGCAGGACTTTTTGCTTACCTCTCTGCTCTTCGCAAAACTCATGTGCGAGTCCAGAGTTGTTGGACCTCACTATCTAATGCCCAGCGAGCTCGTCGACGATGGACAGGACTTGGAGAAGGTGGCACTGCAGAAGACCTCGATCTCCGGCGCAGGTCCTTACGATGTGGATGGGGGATCGTCCGCGATATGGAATGGTTTCTAGATACATTACTGGGATACCTCATGACGGACGTGATTGACGTAGAGTTTAGAAAGCTGAAGGAGCTCCTTGCCCAGAAAGTATCAGCTGCTGTGGATACTTCACCTGATGCCCTACCATCGACCACGACGGCGTTGGATTTCACTACCCTACGCGCCATTCACACCACCTACCTTGATCGCCTGTTAACTGGATGCTTGCTGACAAACTCGGGATTAATGTCAATCCTCCGCCCAATACTTGACATTTGCGAACGTTTTGTGGCACAGGTTGAACGGTGGGGAGGAGATGTCCTTCCTGCGCTCTTGTTTGAAGGCAGTTTGAAAGGCGGAGACGAAAAGGTGGGAGCTATGGTAAAGGAGAGGTGGCTGATTGTTGCTGAAATCAACGAGGTAAAGTTGGCATTCATGCGGGGTTTCTTTTTTCGGAAGCTGACCGCCATGGACGGTAGACGCTTCAAAAAGCTTTGGATTCCTTCTTTGAACAACTCTCAATGTCTATATCACAACAGCCGTTTAGTACAGCAGCAGACGCGTCGAAATCTGTGATCATGAACGCGAGCACAACTAATCACACGACATTTATGGTGAATATGTCGCGGGGGGCAAAGGGGTTGGATGGGGGTTTGGGTGAAGTGCGACGGCATGTGGAGCACCTATTGCTTAGGCTTGACTTTAACGGGGGCTTTTCGAAGCGTCGGGATAGTGCAGCGCAGAGTCGTGATTTTTTAGCAGATCTGACAGAGTAAATTTATTTATCAGGACAAAGAGCGATAAGATCGAGAAACGTGGTAAGGGTCGTGTAAAAATGATTTGTGCTACGTCGACAAGAGGAATGTTGGTGGGATACAGAGTGAATTGTGTGATTCTGTTAAAGGTGCGATTATGTTGTGCAATCTGATCTGTGCTTGGCGATAATCAGGAGGACAGGCCTGTAAAAAGCGAACGATGGAAAACACGACCCAGCGTCTCTCCCATCAACTACAACTCCTGCGCCCAGTACACAACATGGCTTCCCGTCCGTCTCCTTTCCATCTCCTCCTCTCCTCCTACTCACTCCTCATCCAGAGTACACCCCGCGCCTCATCGGTGCACCCAACACCCTTGGTAAATTTTCACCATTCATCCTATCATCCAGCTCATCACCACACAAGATCACCGCGTCTTCATCGAGCAGAACGGCGCAGTCGTCTCTCCCTTCCACGACATCCCACTCTTCGCCAATCGGGACAATGGCATCTTCAACATGATCGTCGAGGTCCCCCGCTGGACCAACGCTAAGATGGAGATCTCCAAGGAAGAGCCCTTCAACCCCATCAAGCAAGATATCAAGAAGGGAAAGTTGAGGTATGTCCGCAACTGCTTCCCCCACCACGGTTACATCTGGAACTATGGTGCTTTCCCTCAAGTACGTACTCATACGACATCCTCTTCACATGTCTAATCTGTTTATCCATCCATCATAGACCTGGGAAGATCCCGCTCAGTCTCATGCTGAGACCAAGGCCAAGGGTGACAACGATCCCCTCGACGTTTGTGAGATCGGTGAGCAGGTCGGCTACGTCGGCCAGATCAAGCAGGTCAAGGTCCTCGGTATCATGGCCCTCCTTGACGAAGGCGAGACCGACTGGAAGGTCATTGTCGTTGATGTCCAAGATCCTCTTGCTTCCAAGCTCAACGACATTGAGGATGTCGAGCGTCATCTCCCTGGCCTGATCAGGGCCACCAACGAGTGGTTCAGGTTTGTATCCATCCCCTCTTACACTCTGTACTATTTGATCTGAACATTCACTCTTGTGAAGGATTTACAAGATCCCCGATGGAAAGCCCGAGAACACTTTCGCGTTCTCTGGTGAGGCAAAGAACAAAAAGTACGCTACCGAGATCATCCACGAGTGTCACGAATCCTGGCGCCGTCTCATCACTGGCGAGTCCCCAGCCAAGACTCCCAACTACGATCTTTCCATGTGCGCGCTTTATTCCTCAACACACTGTCCCTGTTACTGACTTGCAAGCAGCCGCAACATCACCATCCAAAATTCTCCTGGCTTCGTCCGCAGGGATGACCCCTCTTACACCAGCATCCCTGGTGACTCCAGGAAACCTCCCGGACCCATTGACCCCTCTGGTAAGTGTCATATGACTGTAATTTTCTTCTAGGTGCTGACTCGTAGTTTAGTTTCGAAGTGGTTCTACATCTCATCCGCGCAGGTCTGAAACATCATGGCACACACATGATTACATATGGACTGGAATATCACTCATTAGCAAATTGAGCTGTCAGATCATCAGCAATGAAAACGCATTAGACTAATGCTGTTAAGAAAATGTCTCTTGGAAAGCGTCAACAAGTATACATGTGATGGGTATTCTATGATGATGGTAGATTACAACTTTTGGATAGTTTGAGTCTAGTCTGCGTTCAATGCTTTTCTGTGTCAAGGTCAGGCTGCGCTGATGGATAACGACAATAACGATCGGAAATCGACGTTACTGTCCAAGTTCCTGGGAAAAGAAGTCCGTGAGGCGAAGTTGCAAACGATTCATGGTGGTTCACGTACCCTCCAACGCAGAGAATACGGAATACTCATTCGTCATGACACGGGAGACGGTGTGAGTCTCAAGAACCTTCCCGGGCTTGCCACCTTTCTTTGATGCAAGCTCTGATCGTTGGTATGTAAACGTGAAGGGCGGTTCACCGATTAAGGTGAAAACAATTTCCGCTTGATCCCCTGGTTAGCATGGATGATTAAGCGAGTGCGTTGGCTTTCAAGGGAGGAAGGAGTACAGACCTTCATGAATGTGTTGGAAGATCCTTTTACCGTGACCGACTTGCGCAGAGGGCAGCTTATGTATGTTGAAGTGTAAATCTGCCACGACTACTTTGCAGAGTTTTTGTTGGTGAGCGATTGAGGTGATAGTGAATTCACCCGGTTGCTGCTGAACCAACGAGAAGGGCGACACCTTGGCTTCGTGGGTGTATGACTTGCCGTTGACGCGATACCTACAAGTGATTAGTGAGCGAGGAACTGGGGGGAAGCGTTTGCAATAAACCACATACCCAATATTCCAGGGCGGAATTCCTTCAAGTTGGAATTGGGTAGCTTCGCCAACACAATAATCGACTCGGCGATCGAATGGAACGATAGCAGCGGTCTCTGCGACATCAACCCATATGGAACTTGCTAGTGGGTCCAACACCGCGGGTGCACATTTAGAAGCATCGTGGACGGACTCGATGGCGACAAGATGCGGACCGACAGATCGGAATGCGTACGAAGGCAAGTCCACTTTCCATGAATAGTCAGACACCTCAATAGTGGTCCTATCCACTTCGCTAGTGCCAAGATTCTTGATTGACAATTGGAGGGTGAAAGGCGGCGATCCTTCGAACAGCACTATACCATCAGTCGAGAAGGGGTCCAAAGGAGTGAACTGATCATTCAAGCAATACGAAATGCGATTGCGGTTCTTGAAGCGGGCAGAGGGCCGCATGAAGATCTCCTGTTCAAATAGGAGCCTATCACTGCGAGGAATAACGGAGTTCCTATGTTTGACCAGCGGATATTCTGCATCACCGATCTGTTTGACTTCATAGTACATGCGACCAGGAAAAGAAGTTTGGAGCTGGAAACGTGTTCGCGGTTGTATGCTGTTGAAAGTAGGCTGGCCGATAACCCTGGTCCCACCATTATCATTTTGCCCAATGTTGTACATGATTTCAAAGGGAGGACGGCCTGTAAAAACCATTCCCGTTAATAACTTGAGGATCATGAGCTTTGCGGCAGACAAACCTGTTAAGTCGAGATCCACATGGTCAACAGTGCCCTCGCAAACAGGGGGCAAAATGTGTGACGAATTATGCGGCTCGTAGAATGACTTGGTTTGAGGAGAAAGCTTTGCTGATGGTCTCGGGATCCAGCTCACATCAAAGGTCGAAGCATCAGTAATGACTGATCCAGGGCAGCGAGAATCTGCAATCTACAAAGCAGCTGTAAAAATTGAGTCATGAAGAGAAGCAATAGCACATACTTCAATAATCTCGTATGATCCTCGATCAGTGACAATAAGGTTGTCGTTAGGGTTAGTGAGCGTTCTTGTCATGACTTTATTGTTATCGACATGTCGATACTTGATGCGCCATGGCTAACAATCTCGTTAATTCCAAAACTGCGAACGTCAGAGACAGAGCATACTGCATCTCCAGTAAGACGTAGCGGTAATTTAGCGGGTTCATTTTCTAAAACCGTGGTAGATCGTTTCCCAGCAATACCATAGAATTTTGCGGTTGCCTGTAAAACTAGAGTCAGAGGGCAAAAGTAGAGTATGAGAAACTGGCTCACCTTGACGTTCCTCACGTTGACGGTGATACCGGGGACAGACACTGGTCGTTTGCATTTGTAGGCATCCTCGATGGTCACTGGCATCATTCATAGTTGAATAACACCTCCTTTACCAACAATATCTGGACGTACCAATGTTGATGTCGAAGATCTCCTCAACGCCGTTTATGCCTTTTGGTATAGGAATCAGGATTGTCTTCCTCGGCATTTCAATTCCTTCAATTTGGATATTTTCAGAACTCCTGGGTCCCACAACCTGCATCTCGAGATTCCATGGGCCCGTACCCTAGAAGACCTCCATTTTCGTGATCTACAAAGGAGAACATATGAACTGCTTACCCTAAGTTCGACATCGACAGACACAGTATCACCATTACAGCTACTGATTTGCCTTCTATTGCTGCCCTGCGTGATGAAATCGGCAGCTGCAAGAGGATGTATCACCTGATCGATGCTAGGGCCTTTCAGTTCCACTTTTTTATAGTATGCATCGCTCATTTGAGTAAAGGTGAATTTGTAGTGACCGCTACGCTCTGGTTGAAGAGTTAATTCGCCACGAGTGGTAGAGAAAGTCTTTGACAGTTCGCGAGGCGCCTCATCGTCGCGTTGCATGTGATAAAAAACTTGGAAAGGCGGCGTTCCCCGCAAAATCAGAGATGCAGATACTCCAGTGTCCCCAGAACTATTCCATGATCAGATACGGAGCTAAACACACGAGAGAAACGCCAGCCTACCATTCGTGAATTCGCTTCCATCCTATTTCAGCTGTCGGTAAGGGCTTTTCAACGACTTTGCAGCTCTCGGGAGCTAGAACATCGCCAGAACACCACTATCGCAGGCTCTCAGTAAATTGGATACTGGGGGAATGTATATATGGTTACAAACCTTTCCCCGCACACCAACGATAGAATACTCTCCTGGTGCATTTGCACGTAGGTTGAGATCCCTTCTATTGCCCTGAGTCCTGAGTGTTTTGTTCCACGGCTTGGAACGCTTGCTTCCCTTCTCCGCAGCATCGGAAGACTCGTATTTCAATGATATCTCCCATGGAGAGTCAAATTCGTCCGAGTCGTTTATTCTTATCGGTAATGATGCTTCACTACCTATCAAGAGTGATATGGGCAAGCCAGGTTCACAAGCCCTGAAAGAAACCTTTGGTCGGCGAAGCACCACCAGCGAATGAGTCGTTTTGGTCTGTATTGATCCGGAAGTAGCAACAGAGGTGTCAGAGCCAATGCGAACCACATTCCCGAAGCTATCCGTAACTTCTTCAAGAGCGTAAAGGTAGGTTCCGGGAGTATCCAGAGATACCAAGAGAGGAATTTTCATTTCTTCAGCCACGTCTCGTCTTGTGGAGGTACTCAGAGCATCGTTGTTCTCGATTCCTTCCACCAAAAAATGCTCACGTCGACCATTGATGGTTTTCAACCATCGGAGGCTCAACGGCGGCACACCATGAACTCTGATCATGAGCTGCAGGTCTGTATCTTGCCCACTGCAACGTATATTGCCCTCTGATGGTTCTTTGTCGACAAACTGGACTGTGGGGCAGGGAACGACGGTCACCATTGATGGGTATGATATGCGAACTGGGACGCGAGAGTGATCGAGAATATTCTCTAGATGATACATCCCCGGCCTTGTGATTCGGATATGTATGAGCGACTGGGTGCTTTGAAGAGATGTCTGAGCTCCCTGGGCGAGCTGTTCTGAATCGCTGTTTTCATCATACTCGTCATAATCGTCTGAGTCTCGAGCAGGCATCTTCGGTCGCGAGGCTTGAAGAGCTGCAAGTCTGTCTTGCTCGATGTTTTTGAGATCTTTCGCCGACAATTCGAAGAATTCCGGAACGTTCTGGCCAAGAGGAGTCAAGGAGAACTTCACTTCGGCTGGAACAGTGTTGTTGAGTAACACAGGTATAAGGGCAAAGCTATTCATTGGGGAGAGGCAGAATGGCAGGGAGTCAGGGTTAAGCTGCGCTGTGCTAATTGGAGACATTCGAACTGTGTGTTGGCCGACGAGATGTGCATCTGCAGTGCCGGGAGCAGGGAATATTCCAAATGTTAAGGTGTGGAGGTAATCAAAGAAATTGAAAGGCTCCGACATGGTTGTTTGTACAATGGAGTCTGTCAGGGGAGCAAGTGAAGATTTGGTGAATATCAAACTGTTTACAGATGATGGATGAGGCGCACCTGAACTGGACGTGGAGCCAACATGGGATGGCAAGTTTAAACGGACACCCCCAAACATGACACCATCCAGGAACCACAAGAATGCAATTTGAAGCACCACGACTGCTTTGCTATATCTCAATCGAGGTATGCGAAGTTGCGCAAGAATTGCGCAGTAGGCAAAATCGAAGAATAACCATTTTCTGCAGCTTGCCGAGCCTTGGTCTCCACTGACAAGGTACCAACAGAAGTCAATGACCTTGATTGCCTATTGTACAATTAATGGGTTGTTTATTCGAGACGCATAGGTGACATACCTGGCATAATATGCCTAAGCTGAGATAATAGAGGCGTTGGGAGGGAATGTCCAGATACTTGTCAGAAATCAGCGGTGTTGGGTCAGGTGTCAACTGCTGTTGCTTTTTTGTCGAATCCGACATGATGCTCAGCGGGACACAAGGGAGGAGGTGGTGGTGAAAAGAGGAATTGTCACACACACGTGACCGTTCTGACCATCATGACGCGAGTGAACTCAGAACTGGGAATTCGAAGCATAACTCATATGACCACTGAATCCCACCTATATATCTACCATCAACTCAGCCATCCGCAGCACAAAAAGCCCCCACCATGCCTCTTCCCCCACTCCCAAAGATTGAAGGCGATTACGATCTTGTACTCGACATTTACACACATAATTCGCTCCGATACAGCAAGGACAACGACGAGTATGGAAACACAGACCGTTTACAAGAACTTGGGGAACACGTTTTAAAATTGGCAGTTACTCAGCATTATTTCGACAAGCGGCCCATCTTATCAGCAGATGAAATCAAAGTGCGCGATGGGTTTCGAACTTTCTGCCGCCACACTGTCTGGATTGACCGTTTACATTAGGAACATTGTAATACAACGCTTTCCGATGAAACACTCAAGACTTGGATGGACGGTTATGGACTCATGGCTAAATTGTTCCTCCCACCAGGAGAGGAGGTGGGACCTGTGGTAAGAGTGGCCCTTTGGCAATACTTGATGCCACACTAATGCCCCTCGAAGGAAATACGACGCTTCTTCAATAGATTTGTCGGTGCTTTGCACATTCGCAGCGGAAATTCTGTCATCAGGAAGTGGGTCTCGCAGCTTATCGATCCGGTAGACAGCATTGCACCAGCACCCGAACCACCTGCCAATTGGTCCCCTCCAGATGAAACACAAATTCAACCATCGCAACCGGCTCTCCCTCCCCCTCCCCTTCCCACCAGCATCCCACCTAATATCAGTGCCCCACAAAGTCTCATTAGTCTGGCGCTTGTAAATCAGACCGCTGTACAACAAAGAAGAACAATAGAATATTCCGCCTCAATGGAGGGTCAGCCACACTTGCCTACCTGGACTGTCCGATGTTTAAGTAAGTGAGAGATGTATTCAAAGGCCTTTTCTGATTCCGTCCGATATCGGATTACAGTTGATAATGTTGAGAGAGGCCGCGGGGTTGGTAAAAACCAGAAAATTGCTAAAGAGGAAGCGGCTCGGGCAGCCTGGGTTACTATGGGATGGTAGCTCTGCAGTGAGTGAAGGGAGCGGACTCACTATGTTATTCTGTCAGGCTGCTGGAAACTGCTGAGGATGGACGGCAGACTGACAGCCTAACGTAATGCTTGCCCTCTTTATCCATTCTATGTAGCTAAGCTTTCCAATTTTTGTAACAATACAATATGTAAATAGCGAAATTTGACTGTGTATCAGAAGTAGACGAGAGCTCCTAACTAAGGTACCAAAAGAGAAAGTATGCGCCTGCAAGCCCCAGAAGAATCTTGACCTGAGGATCAAGATTAGCCACTGGCCCAGTAACTTGATTCAGTGTGTTTTCTAAGTCTGTTTTATCAATGGGCGCAGAACCACCGCCCAATGTCTGGCCTTTGCCAGTAAACGCCCCAGAAGAGGAAGGGCCAGAGTGTCGGCGTAAAGCATCCTCAAGGGCACTATAAAGGTCAAAGACGATGAATTTACCATTTTGCTGTTATGTATCAAGAAAAACAACCTACGCTCTATTCGCCCCTCGAACTTGGTCCACCTTAGTTTGGCCCTTCAGAAAAATAAACGTCGGCCTGACGTAGATGTTCAGTGGCCATCCAAATAACCGTTGCCTTCTCAGACTTACATAGCAGAGACAGAATATTGTTGAGCTACATCTTTCGCGGCATCGACGTCACATTTTAAGAAGTTAACGCTTGTATATTGTTTTGAGAGCGCTTCATAGACTGGTGCGATGGCATGACAAGGCCCACACCTAGATTTGTGCATTCCAGTAAGTTTGGGTCATCATGCTAAGTAAGCCTAGAAGATTTACCAAGTTGCGTGGAAGTCAATAACCTAGACATTCGATCGGGAATTAGTAGAAGTAAACACTCATTCCGAGTCCAAAAGGGAACCGACTCAACAGTTAGTTTGCCCTTCGCCTTGGATAAAGAGACATCTAGCTCAGATACAGAGGAAATGTGTGAAATAGGCATTGGTGAGGCTAATGACGAGGAACAATTGCTGGTTTGTAACTTAAACGATTTCAAGCCTTGTGCAGCGGTGGGTCCAAGGCTGTCCAAGGCGGGTGACCACTGTGGTAAGGCTTAGAGTTGTCAGCAAATCACGTGCCATGACATTGATGATTGCGCTCCAGCGCCGAGCGGCCAGCCACCGAGTTCTTTAATTCTTACCACAACATTAGGAGGCTTCTCTCTCGAGACTCTTTGCTTCACACTTCTTATTTACTGATTGCTCGTTATGTCTGGGCGTGGAAAAGGTGGAAAGGTGCGTATCGATCCAAAACTAGGTACTTTTTTATTTACCGAGTATCTCACGTCTATAGGGACTTGGAAAAGGCGGTGCAAAGCGCCATAGGAAGATTCTCCGTGACAATATTCAGGGTATCACTAAACCTGTGCGGTTAACTTTCTGGTGACTGTTGTCGTTTCGCTTATATAATCTATGCCATCCACAGGCTATCCGCCGCCTCGCTCGTCGTGGTGGTGTCAAGCGTATCTCCGGTCTCATCTATGAGGAGACTCGCGGTGTCCTCAAGATCTTCTTGGAGAATGTTATCCGTGATTCTGTCACCTACACAGAGCACGCTAAACGGTGCGTCTTTTTGTGTCTTGGGGCCCTCCATCACTCTTCATCTTGACTAGTGGCTCGGAGTGGCCCATCATGAATCATATATGCATGACTCATATAACAACTTTTTCATAGCAAAACCGTGACGGCCCTTGACGTCGTTTACGCTTTGAAGCGCTCAGGTCGTACTCTTTACGGATTTGGTGCTTAAATCTCAGTTGTTGCCATAACATAGTTGTTTCTTTTTCTTCCATTGCTCGCTTTGTACGATATTCTCCTACTGCTCCTGCTACTGTTACACGTATGATGTATATCCTTGAATGATTGAAAGATGATCATAATCTAGTTTGAAACACCAACGATTGGAAGATAGTCAAGGTACAACCTGAATCCGTCATACATATCATAGACCGTAGTGTGCCGAGCCGGGCTAGGAGATAAAGCTTGAGGACCTAGGATGAGGTTTGTAGTATTGATGTCAACACCGCTCTCTGTCCGAAACACCTGAATCGATCAAAGCTGCGATGCAAGAGGGGTGAATGATGTTTTGAAAGAGGGGAGGTCTTACAGGTGGCAAGGTGTAAGGCGGGCTGCTACTTGATTGGCTGCGTTCGCCGGCCGACGAGGCTCGACGGCGCCTGCGGGGAGGTGCATTGTCTTGGTCACAGATGCGAATCAGGGATGGCGAAACAGCGTCAATTTCGCTAGAACAAGGTATCAAGATGGCTGCTGTCCGTTTATATGGATTCAAACCACGTCTGGGGTGGGTGGCGTAAGAAGGAACTGGAGTCTGTAATACGCTGTTTGATTGTGGTTCGATTTTTGGCGCAAAATTGGGCGGCTCCATCTTTTCGGCAAGAAGCTTGGGAATGACACTCTTCTTCATGATATGCATGAGCCGCACTCTTTTGCCTTGCAGTGGATGTAACAGGAGGGGGGAACACGAGAACGACAATGGTGTCAGGACTTTTTCTCCATTAGATACCAATTTTCCAGGGAGATCAGGACGCCTATCATCGACCAGGTATTCGAATTTCCACTGTAGCTTGGGATTCGTAGACAGTTGCCCTGGAGCAGGGAATGCCAGTATCTCGTAGCCTTGTACAGAATATACGCCATTTGACTTCAGCCCTAGGGATGCCTGACGAGATATATAGTCCCGCGATTCTTCTCCATTTACAGTGATTCTGCGCAAAACTGGCAGTGCTTCGAGCGACGCAAAGTGGAAATTGAACATTTGCCTCTTCGTGGGCTTAAAATGAGCCACGCAGCCTCCGTCTCCTGTAGAAGATCCACTATACTTGAAGCCAGCAAGTACACTTCGGAAGCCTTCCTGGTCAATCAATAGTTCTACAGTTGTTTCTCGTAGATTCATCGTCATTCCAGAATTCAGACCAGGAGTACTAGCAGACAAATTTGGCGTAGAGGGCTCCGAATAACACATCTTCTTTTCCAGGGTTGCTAACGTTGCCGCGAGAGCCAATCGTCGTGCATATACATTGTTTGGAGGGTCCTCGATCTTCGTTCGAGTAGTTTTCTTTCGTGATAACATTGGACACGAATCGCTAGGAGGGAGAAAAGAGGAATCATAAGACAGAGGCACTCGGATGTCTGGGGACAAAAAGATGCGTAAAGAGGTAGCGATGTTTCCGTCATTATTAGAACTGTCTTGTGGTTGCGATCCGGCGGAACCGGTTTGACGAATTGATAATACATGTGGAGAAAGGGTGTTCCCGCCCAAACGTGGAGAGATACTAGTACCATAATTACCACTGCTTGAGGGGGGCAGGGCTTGGACGTCTGTAGTGGTGCCATTGACTCGATCCAAGGCTCTTTTCGGCCCACGTGGAGCTGCGGACATAAATTTTGAACCGTTCGCTGCGCTGACAGAAGGATAAATATGAACGACTTCTTCCAAGGTTGACAGGTACTCAGATCGTTCTAGTGTGGAGCCTGTGCACATCTCAGATGAAGATGGTAAACCTGTCCTGTGTCGCCTGAAAGATGGCCCAAAGGTACCAGTAGTGCTGACAGTACTTGTACTCGCGCTGGCGCTAAGAGCCACTTCATTGACGCTGCATGTCGAGTCCACTGGTTCTACTGGTGTTTGTTCCTCGTCCGACTCAACGGTGAGGTTGAGCTCGATTTGAATGTCAGACCAAGTCCATGTGGCCGTTAGCTCGGTGGGGCTCAAGACAGGTGAAGGAGGCCGCAAATCAGATAAGGCGAGAAGGTCTAGCGGTAGTGGTGTATTGTGCCGAGAGCCAAGCGAGTCGAACATAGTTTTGTGTAGTTTTCAAGCTGTGGTTGACCAACCACCACGCCGCCACGTTCAAGTTCCGCAGTCACAAACAAAGTCAACGGTGCGCGTCCGTCAGAATATGATTATCTGAGCACTTTCAAACATAGGCTATGTCTGTGGATTTAAATCTGCACCCGAACTTTGCACGGAGGAGACTTGCGTCACAGTTGCTCGCATGCAATGGAGGTAGAACTATGTTGATACATTGATTCGTTTTAGTATTACGCTCTTTAGAATAATTTTGCGGGTACTACATAGTTTTAAATCTCGCCCCGGCTGACAAGAGCCTTAACTCGGGCTTCTTTTGTGTTGATGCGAGCTCTGTTCCTGAGAAGGCAGTAATCGCCGAATTCGTTATTAGTCTGCCACACTTCACCAGGTGCCCAAAAGGCGCGTGTCAAAAGACGTGAGTGCCTCGCATCGATAAAAGGTTTGCAGAAGACTCTATCCCATCTTTCTGAATCAACAGCGTAACGAGGTTCGTAAGCGGACTCCATAGGATGCAAAGGGAAGTCGAGATCAATAATGTAATCGCAGGAATCGATTGGTACCTACATAAAAGGGTCAATTAGAAATTAGTGCCGAGTAGCAAAAACCTCACATAACGTGATAGTTCTTCTTGATTAAGATCATTTTGGTTTCGAGGAATGTGGCTGGTACCTGGTCGCAACCACCATTGCATAGTAGAGTTCGCGGGGACAACGTCATTCTTGAAATGACCTGGAAGGAGGCCATTGAACTCGCTCTTCACAAAGTTTATGGAAATTCCGCTGGGAATGAGGTAGCTTCCTGGAAACCGATGCCATTCCTTGGCAACGCATAGCTGAAGGTCAAAGTGCTTGATGGGCGATAAATCGATACGTGGCCGTTCGTCCTCTCGTAGATTGGAATATGTGTGAACAAGGCCGGCTGTATTCAGGAGACGTGGTAACTCTTGAGTTTCCAACGCCCAGACGACAGTCATAGGGGCATGGTAGTAGCTCCAAAGAGCCATTATACGAGAAAAGGAGATAATCGAGGTTGCACCAACAACGGAAAGAGTGAAACGTGAGAAAAGCATGGATTGGGATGCCTGTGATTCATCCACATCAGTTTTTCCAAGAGCAGAAGAAGGTGGAGGCTTACTCGGTACGGGGAGCGGGTAAGTTTGATGAATAAGGTTTCCTGCCAGCCACGCAGCAGGTAAAGGGCGACGGCGGCGTTGAAGCAAAGCATGGGGTAAGCCGGGAACATGAAGCGTTCTTCTTTATGTCCTTGGGACGTGAGGATTCCGAGCCAAACGTAGAATGGTAAAAGGCGAAGGGCCAGAATTGTAAAGGGAGAGCTTTCATGGACTGACGGCTTAATAATACCGAGGCGCTTGTTATCCACAAAGTAAGTAACAAGAAGAGCTGGGAGGGCCAAGAGTGACAGGGGAAGCAGGACGTTGAAATTTAAAACCAAATTGAGAAGGTAAAAGTACCACGGTGACGTTCCATAAAGGTCGGGACCGCGGTCAGCTCCTCCGAAAATATTATATTCAACGATGTTCCATGGGACAATTGTGAACTTGCCATAGGCGAGGCTGTCGATGCCGATGACAGGCACCTATTGCCCCATATTAGGACCACACCATTCAGAAAAAGAAAAAGTAGTTACAAATATCATGGACGCGCAAAGCCCACAGACAAAAAGACGTGTCCATCTCTTGAATAGCCAAGAGTGGTATGCTTCTGGAGCAACGCGGTCGGCTCCAAAAATGAATAGTTCCTCAACGACGAAAGGAATCGCCAACGCTAGCGCAAAAGGCCACCCGACGATTGAGCCCGTTGCAAAGGACAACGTCGCCTTCAGGGTTCGTCGAGAATTGTTATAGCTCGGGGGTTCCACCGCAAACGAGAAAGCGAACATCGTCAAGTACATCGCGAATGATGATGGGAGGAATGCTACAGGAGATCAATGAGGCATCCACTTGCCATTGACTACAAAACACAGACCTGCAGAAGCATTCCACATTCCGGCACTAAACATTAGCATGAAGAACAGGTAACGTCCGACTCTTTCGTTGATCTTGACCACCACAGCTCTGTAGAATGTAGCTTCTGCAAAAACACAAAGTGCAGACAAGAACATTCTAACGGCAAAGAAAGCGGGCCGCTGTGGGAAAGGGCTCAGTCCATGATCATCAGCAAGTCGGGGAAGTATCTAACCTTCTCTGCTCCTAGAAGAGCGGCTGCAATACGAACGGGGGGCAAGTGGAGCAGGATGTAGGCCCAGCTGCGAATAGCATAGATAGGTGAGGTCTCCCATGTTTGAAAGCCTGAAGCTCTATCCAGGAAGTGCAAGGGCTCCCAAAAATTGTAGACTATTAAATAATTGATATTAGGAAGGTAAATGGCGCGTTTTGATGACAGTACCTTCATCACAGTCGTCAATGTTCGAATACATTGCACCGGCCACGCGGACGAGCATAAGGATACGGATAGCAAGCGAGAAGCTTGGGGTCCATGGGCGACGTTGAGCTCTGCGTGCGGTGTATGAGTGGAGGATTTGGAAGGCGACGCGAGAGCATATACCTTCTGAGTTGGTCCTGTAGAATTCCGGTATGCCTTGCTGGAGCAGGCTGCTGTGGTTTTTGTTCAGGGCGACGGAGGCGAACGTGCTGGACGCCCGACGACATTGCGGCGAAATGAGGGAAGACGGCCGAGTTCGGCTTGGCTCAATCAGTGGCTTGGCTCAGATCCCGATCACGGAGATAGACGAGTTGTCGTAAGATATCAAGGTTGGAATCAGGGCTTTTTACGTGGCGCAAAGGTACCCTTGAGCACTGAGATCCGCACAGGGAGTCTGGCTAGCTTCTTGTGGAAATTCAGGTGCGAGCTTGAGCTAGATGAAGGGAAGATTGGGCGAAGATTGGACAGAACCCGCAAAGCGTCGTCAACGAAGACTCGATTCACCGGAATTGGGCGAGCCGCACTTCTTGCAGCGATTGACAAATGCCTCCCAGTCCCCTCCCGCTTTTGTTTTGCAACCACCACCATCCCCTCCTCCTCCTCCAACCCCCTTCCAATGTCCATCCCAACAGACTCAACTGCCACCGCGGAGCACTTCATCTATGTCACTCAAGTATACTTTTGTGGTACGTATAAACACTTCATTCTCCTTCACGGCTCATCACTCACCCGAGGATTTTGTAGCCATGTGTATGAATGTCTCTCCCCGTCGTCGTTCTCTTGTTTGACGCGTGTTCTCTCGCCGCAGATGCGGTTGTCATTTGGGATTGGATTATCAGCCTTCCTAGAGAATATCGCTTCGTAATATTTTTTGTCGTCTCGGCTGCGAGCTCTTCCTAACTCGGTCTTGCAGGTCTGGAGGACTCATTGGACACCCGTCAAAGTAGCATATCTCTTCTGTCGGCAAGTTATTCTGACACTTCCCACCTTGTGTCGTTGGCCAAACTTGATCGCTCCGTAGTTATTGGGTCATAACTGTCGTCCCATACTTACTCTACTGCTTTGTAGTTGAGCACTCTCTGGAGACGTGCCAGAAGATCTACAGAGTATGTTCAGTCTTTACCAGCGCAAGTTTTACCATCCTGATATACTTCATTTAGATCCCTGTCGCTCTCGCCATGTGGAACCAAGTCGGATCCCAATGTCTGTCAAAATTCCTACATGCTTATTTATCTAACTCACGATGCATATAGCCGTCCTCCTCATTCGCACATATGCCTTCTTCAACCGCAATGTCTACATTCTTCTATTCCTTATTTCTGCTCTTTCAGGGGTGATCGCATATCAGCTCTATGTGGACACTACACAAATGCTTCGTGAGTGGTGTCCTCGACTGTACATGCTGTTCTTCATTTTGTCTTCAGTTCTTCCATTTGCAAAGCCTCCTTTCGTAAGTACCTGATGAATAACTTGTCAAGCTTCCAGGCTGAAGGCCCTTTGCTAGGATATGGGCCCGTGCTTGCCAATGTCAAAGCCACATTCCGCACATCTTCTTGGTATCTCATATGCGGTCCTTGTCCTTTTTCTCTATCTGATCAACTTGCCATAGGATTCTTTGTTCGTGACGATCACAACTGATAATTAATCCATTGACCCGAACTATAGATTGCGCCTCTTCTTTTCGACACCTTAGTTACTGCTATGACTGTTTGGAAAGCTTTCACCATCAGGAGACAAAACGGAGGACCAAATAGCAGGCTCATCCAGACTTTCCTTCGTGAAGGCATCTTCTATTACATCTTGATATCCATCGCGAACTTGGTATGTGGCGGCCATTTCTTTTTACCCACGCCACTCATTTTGCCTTTTCGACAGATAAATGGAATTTTTTATCTGCAGTATGCTCCTCGGATAATGAGTATTAAGTACCAGTTCTCACTTAATATCGCCACAGACCTCGTCAAGTCATCTCGGCTATCAACATCCCATTGAGCGTTATGATGGGGCCGGTCCTTGCCTGTCGACTTGTACGAATTTTTGGTGTTTTGAGCCGCATATATTCATCTCCCCTTTCAGATCTTGGATCTACGCGAACGTGGCTCTGAAACTGTCTCCCATTCCGAAGGCACCGGTATTGCAGCTTTCACAACCAAGTCTATGTCCCAACAGCAATGTTCACCGTTCACTCCACCCCATCGCAAGAATGGGACGTATAGCCGTCGGACACGAGGGGGTAATACAATCAGCTCCAATATCATGCTTAGCACATTGGGCAGCATCCATCACGACTCAGTAGACCTTGATTTGGACCTTGAGCAAGATCTCAGCGAGATCGAAGACATCCGTAGGGGAATGGGAAGCGGGATTGGGCTGGACCTGGGCAGCTTGAGTACTGCTGTTGGTGGCGACGATGGTGAACCTATCGCGGAAGGTGACAGTCAAGTTGGAACTCCTGCCCCGTCCTACGAACCCTTCGAACACGGTCTTCGAGGTGCACTGGCTTATCCGAACATCGATTCAGGCCGGCCTGGAATTAGAATCGACGTTGAGAGGACAACCTCCACGATATGACCGGCCCCCCCTTGCAGTTGCTTTCTTGTTTTCGAAATCGTCCAAAGATTGATATTCTCGCTATCGCCCATTGGAAAAATCAAACACATCACGCACGAATCATGATACCCAGTCACATAAGAAGAAAACATTTTATACTTTTGGCTCAGTGGTTTCCATGCCAGTACGGGTGACAAGCTTGTTTCAAACTGTACATTACTTCGTCCCAACCTCGCCTTCAACTTTGTACTACACAACGTTACTTGTTCAAACATTCATAATCGCTACCCCTACTTTTTTTTTGAAAACGTCCTTGTACTACATTCATCCGATTCGACTCTGCCCGTACTTGTGAAGTTGTAATAGCCTAGTTGTATATTCAGAATAGCATGTGATCGCGTCCCATGCCAGTACAGAGTGTGCGTCCAAAAGAGGAAGAAGCCGCAGTGTCGCTGCGGCAACGGTTGGACGTGCAGGAACTACTGACTATAATGCTATCTGCCTTCAACCACCATGACAATCTGCATTGTTGACATACCCGCAGAAGTACTACTATATATACGTGCGCATCTATTTGCCCTTTCATGTACCTGTCACATCCTGACTGGAATCACACTGACAGTGTCCTTTCTTGACCTACCAGACCTTACTGCACTGGTGCAGGCGTCACCTGCCCTAGCAGACCTTGCATCCGACCCCATGCTCCATAGAACTCGGGTTAGAGTAACCGCACCATCCCGCATCAAGCACGCCCTATTTGGGGTGGACTGTCATGGTTTGGCTTTCCGTCCAACAGTTGGAGACCTCGTTCACCGCGGTGTAATGCGTGGCTTTGCCATTGAACGGCAGTGGAGAATGGGGGCCTACTTCTATTCCCGGAACGTAAGCATTTTCGGCGTTCCTATAATGAGGTTAAAGATACTGAATGGTGATTGCCCTTCACACTGGCAGTCTATCGTCCAATACGAGAACGGGCTGCGTCTGGCACGAAGGCATGCTAGCGATGTTGTCTCGGTCCAGTTACGCCAGCGATCTACGCGTGATAAGTTTCTTGACTCTATCTCGCACGTCCTTCCAGATGTCGAGTCGGCTTCACACTCCGTCTCACGTATTCTCCTACCTGCCATCCATCAGCTGAAATGGTCTATTCAGCGGGATAGACTGGCAAAGATAGTAAGACTTGGTGCTTGTGCTTCTGGCCAAGATGGTGCCAATTTTGGCCAGTGGCGCGAGAAGAAGGGCCGCGGTATCGTCGAGGATGGGGAAAGGGTACGACTGGCAATCTGCCCTGACGTACGGAAGACTGTGAAGTTCTACGAAGAACTTACACAGAGGTCTAACTGATTCTTTACCTGTGTGACTACAACGAACAACTTGAAGGGTTTTCTCTTTAGTTGAGTTCCAGGCATATTAAAGTTATGTTGACCCTATATAAGCACTGTTTATGTATTATCTTTGTTTTGAACACTCCTATTTGTACCACCACACACTGGCGGTGTACAATCATGGCTACTTCCAGTAGGATCTCAAGTGCTGGCTTTGGGCTTGACTTCCTTCACTGCCGAAGTGATTGTCTTGTGGATCCTAACGATTTTCTGCAGGATGTTGACACCCCATTGAGTCGAAGAGAACCATCTCCGAATGAGCCATCTTCAACCGAATCAGACAGGACGCCGCTGCATCTAATAATTGACTCGCCTTCCAAGTCGCAATCAGTGGACTCGCCTTTGGCAATGTCATCCTCTGACTCTCAAGCAAGTCTGCCGCATCCTGGCCTATCAAATGAAATTACAACCTCGCAACCTACTACGACCCTCGCACGACATGGCACTCTTTTTAGCACAAATGCTGCCCCTGGGAGAAATATTGCTGAACTAGAGTCAATTCTTGGAGACTCTTCTGCACGTCTCAAACCAGGAGCGTCTGTCCTGCCAGCTTCAGGACAACTACTAGAAGAGGCTATTTCCCTTGAACAAGCCAAATCTCGCACTCGGATTGAAGTGGACATCCTTTTGGATAGCAACACTTGTGTACAAGGTAGCTATCTTCAAGGAAAAGTCAAGGTTAAAATCCGTGAACGCGCAAGGAACGAGGCCCCTGTCATGATCTCTGGAGGCAAATTGCGAATCATCGGCTTTGAAAGCATATCGAACGAGCGAAGCGGGTACCCATTCTACCAGTGTTCTTCATTACTTTCGACCATAACGGCCGATCCGGGTAGCCTCTGCGATTCATGTCAAGATTCTGAGGGATTTGCGCAAGCTGTAGAAGGAGAGCACACCTTACCTTTCTCGATGTATCTTCCTATGTCTGCTAGCTATGGAGTCCCAAAAGGTTCGATCAAGGTAAACGCAGGGGTAGCCGTGCGGTATATTGCAATGGTGTACGTTCCTTTTGCATGAGAAAACGAGGGACATATTGATAAACTAGCCTACGACGTTCTTTAGATCAATTAAAGTCAAGAATTCCGCCTCAGATGGTCGTTCAATTGCTCACTTCTACAGAGATTGTGAAATATGGCCGAGGCTGAATCCTTCTGTCGTCTTAGCTCCATCACGAATACCTCTGCGAGCAAAGTCCTCTGATGGACATATGCCTGGCTCTCCTAGAATCCACTTAACTGCTTCTGTTCATCGTCTGCACTGGGTCGCGGGTCAACGTTGCTTTGTTAAAGTATTCGTTTCTAATCAAAGCAAGAAGAGCATTAAAACCCTCACGTTAGCTCTCATTCGGACGACGGTCATCTTCAAGCCCGACCAACGCGCGGATACTATTGACAATGATGTTCCATGTAACCTCATTTTAGACTCTGGTACGACGACAGCAAGCCAGAAACAGGTCGCAGAGTCGATTCTAGAACTGGGGAAACGAGGTATACAAGGGCATGCAAGCGCAAAGGGTTGGTGGGCAGGTGTCGCCCCTGGAGAACAACTGCAATTTTCACACTCGATCCTTTTGCCAGTAAGCTATTTCCCCCCACATCAGTCACATACCCCTTATTGTCCAACTAGCCAGATGCGTTATCTGTCATACGAAGTCGTCTGTTAGAGGTCGACTACTGCATCAAAGTCACCATAAGTGTCGGCGGCACCTTGCGAACAACAGACGTTCATGTTTCGTTACCAATTCAAATCATCAATTTTCTTTCAATCGATCCACCACCAAGCTATCCATTGCCCGAAACTCTTTCTGGCGAGTACCCTAGCGATCTCGATACTTTGAATGGACTTTCTCTTGGGAGTCGACTCCATAATGTCAGACATGAATCTGCCGAGATATCAAGCTCTTCTGGATCAAATAGGCCATCCTTGGGGAGTTTGACCGACGCACTGGAAGGCAGGCTTTCTGACGTTGTTGCTTCTGAGGACGCATACGATGGCATCAGTGATGAGTCCGGGGATGAGGATTCGTGTGGGCTCGCCGGAATCCACGCCAGCAGTGAGGAGGAACTCGAAGACCTTGCGATTTACGATGATGACGCCGATGAGGTCGTTCCTCATGTTCTACAAGTTGACCCTTATTTCGAGAACGCCCCACGATTTGCAGATCTATACTACACCTCGGTCCAGGAAAATCGACCCCATTCATTTGGCTCTGACCCGAATGTGGCTCATCAAGATTCTTGTACATCTCAATATGAATCGGATTTGGTGGGACGATTTCAAGATTACAGTTCGCTTCTATCAGGGGCGTATCAGAATTCTAAACCATCTGCAATGACCAGTAGTGTCAAGTTATCAACTTCCTTTAAAGATCGCGTTCACGCCAAACTTGTCGCATCCACCCAATGCCAGCAGGAAATCCTTCCCTCATACGCTTCTTTCAGTAACAAACACCCACTTCTTTCTCATACCTTAGACCTCGACGCTCAACGTTATGTACCATCTGCGGAATTTTCAAAAAGTGTTCAAGATGATCGTCTGTCGACTCAGCCTCCCACTTCCTCAGCTACTCATCGTATCACGCCAGCCACATTTCCGACGTCAGAATCCGCAAGTTCGCTCCCTTACACCAAGAGTCATTTGTCTCTGAATGGAGTTGGTTTCCGTTCCAGGCTACTGCCCAACCCACCCATTGTATCAAATGTTGCTTCCATAGATGATGCGACAGAACGAACACCAAGCATGGCAGCCCCATCCAATGTAGTTACGAATGTGGTATCGCCCACTTCCACTTTACACCACCTCTCATTACTGCCTTCGCAGCACCACCTGCCAGCTGACGTGGTAAGCCCCAAAATAGACACAGAGATCGACTGCGACCGACCCGCCGATGGTAGTAAAAGCGTGCTGCCTACACGACCATCTCTGATGACCATCAGGCAAAAA
>JABAJT010019462.1:0-13738 GCA_018850275.1 Tephrocybe sp. 9174TJB | reverse complement strand
GTATGATATGTCATGATTTTATCATTTGCACTGGGAGCCTTATGTAGATCAGTCGAGACAGTAAGATGCATACATTCTCCGTGCTTTGGGAGGGTGCATTGACAATCAAACATTTGCTGTCAAGGCCGAGATTTATCAAATCAGATTCTCCCACCGCGTGTTACTTTGCGACTCACATCACCCAATCACCATCAGCTCTTTGACTGAGTACCATGGTCTGATATACTTCCACTCTTGAGCCCTCCTGCTATTCATCTTCCCAGAACAATCGCCCTGTTGTTGACGACCAGCCATGAAGCCATTCTATTCTCCTCCACCAACAGCAACTGGTTTGCAAACGCCCACTCCCTTATTCAATGGACGACGCCACCCCAGGCTCAAGGAGGGGCAGTTCCAATTCAAGCATGGCCACAGACACCATTCTTATGATAGTGAGAAGGCACCGTACCCTCTTTCTTACGACAGGCACATTCTAGAGATGTGCGTCCGCACCCCGCGAGCGGCCATATAAGCTAATCCAAATTGTCACCAGTGAATCGTTGGACAACAAGCTCGCTCAACACTTGAGAGGCTCTGTCTCCTTCGTGAACTTCTCAGATGGACCACCTCGACGAACTTTAGATCTTGGTTGCGGGGTATGTGATATCACTCCAGGTCAATACTTATGCGCCTCGAACTTCCACTTACTATGTTTTTCAGACCGGAACATGGATAGTCGAAGCCGCCAAGGAGTGGCCGAACTGCAATTTTGTCCGTCACAAAATTGGATTTATCATCACCCAAATTCACCCAGCGTCTAGGTTGGCTTTGATCTGGTCAATGTCCAAATACCCCTCAAGATGCTCAACGAGTCAGTTGCTCGGCGCATAGAATGGCGCCATGGAAATTTGCAAGTCGTATAGATACAAATCCCCGAAGGGGCAACATTCTAAAGCTTGCCATCCAGCTTAACGACCAAACTTCCTTTCGAAGATGACGAATTTGATCACGTACACATGCAAGCAATTGCGAAAGGCGTTCCAGAAAACAAAGTGAGTCATCCACTCCAGCTTCTAAACCACTTGTAATAAATTTGTGAGACAGTGGGGCGTTCTTTTCGAAGTAAGCACCTCATGAATGACAGGCACCAGCATGCTCAAGTTCTGCAAGGAGGTGAATCGTGTATTGAGGCCCGGGGGCTCTGTAGAGATTATCGAAGACGGTGAGTTGCCTCTGCACTGAGTTGCAGGAGCCCAAAAACCAATTGATATTAAAGACGTTATGTTTCCTCAACTTCCTCGATGGTTCACCACTGCTCTCAGATCGCGCGCCAGAAGAGACACTTCTGTTCACTACCCCGACGGCTCTCAGAAAAGCTATCCGTCCCCCCCAAATACACCCTCAAAGAAAATTATAGATCATGACCATGCGCTACTTGAGTCTCTCAACAGGTCCGTGTTCGAGCATCGTTTTATTAATATGAAGCCAACAGGTGGGCTTAACATGATCTGTAACATCGATCAGTGAAACTGATTGACTCCAGCCGTTTTACCCAGCTATTTTACTACGTACTTTCGACAAGTGACATTGGGCCCTGTCATCAGCTTTCCAATGCCCCCAATACCTCTACCGCAACCGCTTCCACCCCCAGTGACCAACTCAAGCTTGATAGGCTTAGATGCAGATGCTCTTGACCCCCGCGCTTCTACCGTGTATCCAGCCCCGATGAACCGACCAACTTCGTTATCGTTCTCATCAATATTATCCACATCAACAACCTCTACGTATGGTTCAAATAACCCTTCCGTTTTCAGCATGCGTCCAAGAACCGCCTCCGCGTCCTTCTCTTCCACGTATGGAAGCCTCGATACGTGCAGTACATTTGGCCATAACAATGGAGAGTATGCAAAAATTTCAAATTCACAACCTTTTGAACGATTTCTTCTTGATGGTTCTCTCAGTGAGAGCGAAATTGCTGCTTTGCCTCGTTCTCTGTTCCCTGTGGAACAGCTGGAGTCTTTGTCGGAGAGATCGCTTGCCATGCATCTCTACCGATCATACCAGTCTGTCCTCGCTTGCCAAGAAGCTATGTGGGAAGAATTGAAGGACCGAATCATCAATCGCAAGGAAGAGCTCACCCCATTTGGCTGGGATGACGATGAAGAGCTCGAAGAACTGAAAAACCGGACCAAGTTTGAGCGCCTCATTGAACGTTACAGAAGGTCAGTACTCAGTTGGTCGTTTATTTCCCATCAACCACCAATAAACACCTCCGCCTTTCAGTGATATGCAGGCACGCGTTTCTCTGTGGTGTTCCTTGACCGGAATTGGATGGCCGTTTCCACCAAGAGAGGCTTTATCAAAAGCAGAGCTCATTGAAGAAGAACGCATCAGGGAAAGTTTGCTGCGTGCGCGGCAATTCAATGCGGACGATGATAAACAAGTTCCTTGTCGATCCCTGAGGGTGCTTGTTGGTTATAAATTATGATTGGACACCTCGCTAGTAAATGCATCTTGCTTTCGTTTTATCTTCCCCTGTATCATTATATGATACATAGCCCATGTCGCTTTTTGGTCTTCGAGCAGCCATGAGATTATATTGATTTGAGCAGATTTGAGCACAGTAGCATATATGTTTGTTATCTCTTGTTTGGCGCAAATTTTTTCGACTTTCAATAACCTATCTCGGATTCGAGACTCACCGCAATGGCGGCGTCGACATCTCGGCAGCCTCACGAAATTGCCCTACCACCTTCACCGCAAAATGTGGTTAAAAATGGCAAGAAACAGTCGCGAAAGGGGAAAGGAAAAGAAAACGTCGCGGCTCAAGCACCACAAGTGACTGGGGAAGTTTCTTGGGACGTCTTGGAATCAGAGAGCGATTGGGAGTGGTCACATCTCACTGACCCTTCTGCGAGCAAGGCCCGGCCAATATTTACCAAGGATGGAAAGTATGTTGACCTTAATCTATCATTCTGAAAAGCAACATGTTAATTGTTCTTTCGGCGTAGTTATTTCTTCTCGCTCGTTGGACCGTCTGTGAAGATTCACTCAGTGGCAACTGGCCAAGTTGTCTCAACTCTTACTGCTCCCCGATCCACCAACAGTGGCACTTCCTCAGTCTCACTTACTACCGCCATACTCAATCCTCACAACAGCCTCCAGCTGATTACAGGGTCTCTGGATGGTCGTTTGGTTGTGTGGGATTTCTTGGAAGCAGTTTTACTGCAAACAGTCGACATCTCCCAACCCATACATTATATATGCGCACACGATACTTGGAAAGACACCGTCTTCGTAGCCGCATCTAAACCTAGTAAAAAAACGAAGGCTAATGGCACCGGTGCGTCCTGGATTTGTAATTTAAAGTCAGGTTACTGACGTCGCAACAAGAAATAGATGACAATGCTGTTGTGCTTCGTGTATCACTCAAACCGGTGGGGGGCACCTCACAGTCTACAGAGATACTACCAATTGGAAAAACACGCTTCCCCACGGGACTCACTCTTTCTCCCAATGGTGCATGGCTGATAGCCATCGCTGGGCACAAAGTATATGTCGCTGCGACTTCTCTCCTCGCGGCCGGTTTCACCAAATATGTGTCTCCCGAACGTTTGACTTGCTTATCGTTTCATCCGAACGAAGATTATTTTGCAACTGGCGATGACAAGGGGAACGTGCGACTTTGGTATTGCCTCAATGAACCGGCTCCGAGCGATGTTCGTGGAGTGGAAAAAAAGACGCAGACGACAACCTTACATTGGCATGCTCATGCGGTTTCGTCAATCGCGTTTACTAGCAACGGTGCATACCTATTAAGCGGCGGTGAGGAGGCCGTACTAGTTATCTGGCAGTTACACACGGGCAAGAAAGAATTCGTGCCCCGTGTCGGTGCCCCAATCAACACCGTTTCGGTATTACAACGCGACCAAGGAGACGAGGAGTACCTGATTGGCCTCGCCGACGCAACCTACCTGTTTATCAGCTCAGGAAATCTCAAAATATCACGGAGTTATTCGAGAATCAAACTTGGTATGCCCCGATCCTCAGTGATGAAATTTATAGCCTAATTAGCAACATATCTGCAGAGCATGTATCATCTCCCGAATCAGCCTCGAGGTATATTCGTACGCCTCTTGCAGTTCACCGCACGTCATCTACCTTGATTCTGCCCTCTTCTCATCCGTCATCTCTGCAACTGTTTTCACCCTCGTCATCAAAACTCCTATCGGAACTCGAGGTGTCACCTTCAAACCGGGTCTCCCGACGGGACGACAAGCCTATAGAGCCGTCATATGTAGAACAAGCTCAGGTCTCTGTATCTGGGGAATGGTTGGCCACCATTGATGTTCGACATGCGGACAGTGGTTTCCGGGACGAAATATATCTCAAGTTGTGGCGATGGGATGTAATGAGCACCCGATGGATTTTGAACACTAGGATTGACCATCCTCATGGTGCCCACGACATCACGTGTATGTCTTTCAGCCCAGCGTCCAAACATATGCTCGTTACAACCGGAGAGGATGGAACCGTCAAAACTTGGGGGGTAAGATCGGTCAAGAAGAAGGCAAGAGACGTGGAAGGTACGACTTTATTCATTAGCGAACTCTTTTTTATCTAAGTGAGAAGTAGAATTCTGGGTCGCTCGCTCTACTTTCACTTTTCGTTCCGAAGTGCCTACGGCGGCGACGTGGTCCCAGGACGCCTCTCTTTTGGCCATCGTATTTGGACCATATGTCACGCTCTATGACCCTATGACAAATGTGCTCTGTCAGATACTTGCATCCCCTGATGGCCAGGCAGGCAAATCTGCTCACTTCGTAGGAAAGGAAGGTCGCTATTTAGCGGTGGCGGGGAAGCACGGGGTGACTTTGTGGGATCTTGTATCTCAAGATGGTAAGATCTATCACACGTCACGTCATCGCTAGCTAACCCTCTCCAGTCCGATGGAATTATCCTGCTTTTTCATCCATAGATGAAGTGGTTCCTCATCCAGAGGCCGATTCCTTCGCTGTTTTTCACACTTCCCAAACAAAGGAGTGCAGGAAGACACGCATCCTCGTTTTCCGTGCAGCATCATGTACACCATATCTCGCGCGCTCCATTCCGTTCAAACTACGGAGCATTGCCCTTTACTCTGGAACAAAGTCATTAGGCAATACCTTTGTAGGCATAACCGATGACTGGAGTGTAGTCCTTTTTGGAGACGATGCTAAGCAAGGGCTGTCGGAGGGGTCTACCGCCGCTGGGATCACTGCGAATGCCGTTGCCCCAAAGCGCACTTTGTTCTCAGATATCTTCGGCAAATCTGCTTTCGCTGAAGTGCCAGATAATACCTTTTCTGGTAAGAGGCAATATGTAAAGTCCGGAGAGGCCACTGGCGATGCGTTCGACGCTCCTGCTTATCTCATGCCTGCATTGGAACATTTCTTTGATCAACTCGTTGGCGGATTCTTGCAACCTCGGCCAGAGGACAATCCAGTCCAAGTGGCACAGGACGAAGATGTCAATATGGACGAGGAGCTGACTGACCCTGCACTTGTCGGCATCCACCGCGCACGTATCGTTGGTCAAGACGAGATGGACTCCTTTGTATCTCTCTTCAGGAATCATTCTGTGAAATGTAAGTAGACGAAATCCTCGGAAATTGCCTTTCGTTGATGGAATTACAGGCCCAACGACGTTACCCATTAATGGCCATCCATCGATGTCAAAAATTTCTGGTGTCCGCCTTTCGGCATCTGCCTCGGCCTCTGCCCCAGCGTCATCTAAAACATCCACAAAGCAAAGTGCATTGCCTCAGCGTACCCCTTTCTCTGCGCCCGAACTTGATGCAACGGAGTTATCGTCTGTCACCTTTGCAAACGGCAGAAAGAGGAAAAAGTCACTGGATTAATTGATTGATTGTATCCTAAAAGCCTCCGCGCACACATCTAATCATCTACAATCAATATACATACATATATTTTCAGGTGATAACCAATTCAGTCAGACGAGAAACTGGAAGAAAGTGAGTAGTATTATTAATAGTGTGTATCTTTCCTAGAGTTCGAGTATATTGAATAGGGTAACAACCAATAAATTAATCCGTCAGAATTGCATCTTCCTCTGGAGTTCTTGTGCCGTTAAACATGAACTGGACATCTGCCAATTTTGTCAGCTCGGTGCATGCAGATTGGAAATCCTTGTTGGTAGCAAAGTCCTTAGGTCGTGTGATGTACACTCGTCGCACAGGACCTCCCAATTCACGACGGTTCGCGATGAATTGAACAAGAAGTCGAACAACTGATGGATGTGATTCAACGACATCCAACTTGGGTGCTAAGATGGCTCGTGGAGGTGGATGCTGTGTATAGGGTGATTCAACTGTGCGGGGATCCCGGGTGAATAATTCAAAGAACGACGGTGGTAGGTTGGCCACGCGCAAGTAGTTTAGTTCAGGCATCGAATTGAGCCAGCGGGTCATAGATCGGCATCCGGGCACCATATCCACGGCGTACATCGTCAGCAACTTGATTTGAGGGAAGCGATTTACTAGGAGATCGTAAACGGGGGCATAATCTTCTCCAGTTAAATTGATGAATGTTAAGTCGACCAAGTTTGGTGCCGTAAAGTGGGTAAAGACATGACGAGCGTAATGAGCACTGAAATCGGAAATGCAAAGTATCTTCAGGTTGGGCATAACGATGGGAAAAGGTGGTGGATCGTAGATATCAAACTGCGGCCCTGCTCCGTCCAGGCAGAGCTTTCGGAGGGTGGAGCAATTGGCGAGAATCTCTCGGAAACGAGTGATTGTAGGACAAAGCTCAAGCGGGAGTTTTCTAATGTCAATGGTTTGGAGGTTGCAGAAAGTGGGAGCGTTCCAATCGACATGCACTCCGTTGAGAGCAAGGTATTGAAGTCTGGGCGTACGACAGCCATTGAAAAGCATTATTGGCTTTGCATAACTGTGCATCCCAAGGCTAATAGCCCCCAGACGATGGATTTCTAAACGTTCCAGAGAGGTTGGCACTAACCCCGCAAGTCCGGCCTGCTGTAGTTTGTGGAGAAGGAGCACGATGTATTCCCAAGATGAACCAATGTAAATGAAGATACGAATTCGAGGGAGGTTGGGGAGCAATTGATCCAGAAGATTGCCCATGTCTTCGAGCGTTATTTGTTTGGTATCTTGACTGCTGATTCGTAGATCTAACGTGGATGACCTGGCCCTTTCGATGAAAGCCCAGGAACGCTTGTAAGGGGCAGGATCGCGGAACCATACAGCATTCCAGATTGTGGAATCGGCAATGGCAATCTCCCGCCAACGCCTACACGTCCATGTAATCCAGAGGCGAAATAGTATCCCTGTAGAGGGATCAGGGACTGGCCACACAATGTATCGGAAGATATTAGAGAGGATTTCGGGTAGGAGGTCATTGATGCGGAATATCCGAGTAAAATACATGTTGTAGACGGCACGAGCCAGGAAGATAGTGTCGTCAAGAGGGGAAGTGTTTGCACCTGGCACAGCTTTGCGCTTCTCGGCTTCCAGGAAATGAATCTGTTGTATGTGTGACAAGGTCTCTTGGCGCATAAGTGCGACCTCCGTCTGTGAGAGAACGCGTGGTTTGCCATCTCCGACCGCCGCCACCTTGAGTTGATGAAGTTTATGCTGCAAGAACTGGCGGCGCGTCAAGTGCGTAGCGTGAGGAGTGGAGGGATTGGGATTTTGTACGGTCTTAAGGAAGGTGCAGATAGGAATAAATCAATCAGAAGTTGCAGAGTGTCGAGATAACGTACCTGAGAACCGTTCGATGATGCAGAGGGTGTTGTCATAAGTATATGTGAGCAAGAGATGATCCAATGGGCTGTGGGGGACCACTCAAGATGGAAAATTGGCTGCTTTTTAAGCCGTGCAGGTCGTCAGGACACTGGGAATACAAGGGAATGAAGCCACCATACATGGGATCCCTGAATGAACTTATTTAAGCGCAGATTTAGGCGCCAAAGCGGCTTGTTTACACAAATAATATCGGGCACCCACACGGCCAAAGAAGCACCTACACCTGTTTCATTCTACTCAGTCATCACATAGCGCGTCAAGGGGCTAAGGCTTACCTTGATTGGAGTAGTAGCTGCAGAATTCGCAGTTACAAACGGAGACAACAGGAAACGGACGTGGAGAACCAGTGGGTGGAAGTTGCTCTGGTTCACTCACCCACAACGAAGAGATGAGCGAATTGACGGTTGAAAAGTCCTGGTGAGTTGTCGATATCTGAGGAATAAATGCACTCTTCCTGCGTTTGGAAGTTGGACAATGACAGTGATGCCCGGAGGCCACAGATCGAGACGAAGGTACTAGCAGGCAGGACACTGTGCCACGTTCCATGGCGGCCAAAGTAATGTAAGGGCATTCCTCTTTTCCAGCTACTTGAGTGTGCGGAGAGTTCCGAGGATGCCTGCGTCGGTCACGACTGCATTGTCATGTCGCTACTACTTAGGAGAATCCGTTTGAGGAAGATAAAGGAAAAGTGGTAACTGACTTGAACCCCAGTTGTGATAGCCATCGAGCCGGTTATTAGATCTGTGGCCGCTTTCCGACCAACTATGCACATTTAGGGATGCTACTGAAGTGGAGAACAAGTCGAACTACTGGTGGCCTATGGTAGGCTGTAGCGAGATAGGGGTCTGTTGTATATGATTTCTTCAGGTCGCGTAAGCCGGGAGATATGAGATGTAGTAGTACCATAGGAGGAAGGACCTCCGAGATCATATATCTGAAGCAGGAGACGGATGTTGCCAGAGAGCGCGCGTTGGATCTCGCCTTGTGTGCCTTGTTCTGAGTTCATCATCCTCAACCAGCCTCAACCATGCTCCTTGCTATCGTGGGCACCCGTTACTCAGGCAAGAAACAAGTCCGCGATTACTACGTCAATGTCCACGGCTTTCAGCACGTCCAGATAGCACAAGACGCCTTGCAGTCTTCATCATTGGAAAATGTGTGCACTGTCCTCGACGATCACACCGATCGCTCTAACCTCGACCTCAGGTCAGCCTGCCAGACCAGACGACCGTCGGTGGCCTATCAACCCCCGATGTCGATGCTTTGCCTGATGCAGCCCATCCAACTGTCCTCAAAGGTGGCACACTTGTGTTTTCTTCGGCATCAGAGCTGCTTGCATATGCCACAAAAGCCTGGCAGCTCCATTTTGTAACCACAGACATTCGCACCCCGAAACTTGTCAAAATGTTTGTTCGGCGACCATTTTTTATGTTGCTTAGTGTCGAGGCCCCATTGACAATTCGATTTAGCCGATCGGGAATGTAAGTCTGATGCTCATGTTTTTCTGACTGCTTGAACCCTCGCATCCCAGGGAATCTCTGGAAGACTTTGTTCAAGACAATGATCGCGTTATGTTTGGTGTATCTTACTCGACGCCGTCGAATTTCAAAGATCCATCTTGCCTATCGAACTTGCGCGAATTAGTCACCGCTCATATCTTCAACTCATTTAAGACGATACCAGAACTTCACCAGCATCTCGAAGAGTTGGATTTGCTTGACCCCGAGAGACTTAGGCCTGGATGGGATGCATACTTCATGGTAAGTTCCAAACCTTCCGGGTTAAATCACTAAACCCACCTCGCGCACTTATTCCAAGACCCTGGCAGCTCTTGCCTCTCAACGTTCGAACTGCATGAAAAGAAGGGTCGGTGCAGTTCTCGTGTGCGAGAATCGCGTGGTTTCTACTGGGTAAATTTAAATGCGTTCGAACCCTGGTTACTTACTCACTCGGCAGGTACAATGGAACTCCTCGAGGCTTGCGTAATTGTAACGAGGGAGGATGCCCGACTTGCAATGGTGTAAAAATGGTACCAGACATGCCAGTCGAATGTGTATGTCTACATGCTGAAGAAAATGCATTGCTGGAAGCGGGTAGGGAGCGGGTTGGGGTCAACGCCGTCCTCTACTGTAACACGTCTGTAATTTCAAATCGATGTAATTGGATTTGGACTGATTTTCCCCTTCAGTTGCCCATGCCTGCGATGTACCATTAAAATCATCCAGACTGGGGTTAAATCAGTCGTGTACAATTTGACATACAAAGTGTAAGTCTTTGAGGAAGATCAATTTTGATTCTCGGCTCACCCATCAACAGAGATGAAATGTCCGCTTTGCTCTTTCAAGAAGCTGGTGTAGAGCTACGACGATATAATCCACCAAAGGAACTAAAATGATGGCAGGAAGGAACCCGATACCCCAGGTGAATCAGAGGACTACTACTACAAGCTGTGAATTATGCTAGTCGCGTTATCTCTTATATCCCATCGCGGTGTATTCAGAAATTGCGTCGAAACATATGTGGCGTCCATGGTAGAAGAAAGCACAAGCCAAACGGCGTCTGGCTCCTTTCTACCGATGGCCAAGTACAATGCTCGAGCACATTGTTGTAATTCTTCATGCGCTTCTCGGTGCAGGAATCGCCGGAATGCAAGTAAAAGCTGCCATACAGCAGTTTCCTGAAGGCGGATGCCGATCGAGGCCGCAGTCATGGTCTTGATTACAGAGCGATAAATGCGATGGGAGTGTGTGTAAACAGATTCGGTCCCAACGGCGCTGAAGCCACGCCTCGAAAGCGCGCTTGAGGCATCTGCAGCGTCTAGTGTACTCAAAAGTACCTGAAACTTTGGCCACACATCATCCCACACTCGTCGAAACATAAAACTCCCAAAATGAGTTGAAAGGGATTCAACTAAGGAGGCAGCAGAGCTGACCACGAATGACTCTGGATCGCTAAGCCGATTCAAGATGAAAGGCCATGCCTGATTAATGGATGGTAACAATGCAGAGTCAGAGAGGACGGGGACGGAGGATGCTAGCAATGACAGGATCCTAGCCCGAATGATAGGTGATCCGTGAGTGAGGAAGTATATTGAACGCGACACGATTTGCTTCGTCAAGGCCTGGACGGTAGTTAGAGGCGTGTCTGCATTTGGATCGGTCTCTTGTGCAAAGGTATCTTCTTCAGGATCAGGATCAGCAAGCTTGCCTTTACCCCATGCCTCTTGAGGGGCAGAGCCATAATCAGTTGTGTCGATATCCACTTCCGGCAATCTGTGTCGACTTGATAGCCAGTCGAAGAAATTGTCCATTGACAAAACTGGGATGCTTTCTTCCATCTCATCAGGTGGCGGTGGGGGGCTGGACTGATTGTCCTTTCTATCATCCTTGATCACATTGATCACATCTCCCAAAACCTCTACGAGTCCTTCCACGATGATACTATATCCATGGAACTCATCCAACCGATCGAAGCACTCCTCCACAATATCACCAGCACGCTCCACAATGTCGCTACCCACAAGGCGGATCATCAGAGCCAAGACTTTTGTCGCTTCAATGTCAAGCCAACGGCGACTGAGCCTGCGAGAGATCGCGTCGAGAGCATAATCAAAATTCGAAAGTAATAGATTGGATGGAGATGCATAAGATGTCACGGCGGTGATATAATTGAGTGTGGCGAGTGCCGTAGAAGATAGGCACGGAACAGGGGAAACCAGGGATTGCAGTACCGGGTATAGAGTATAAAGCAATAACGACGTAAATCGTGCTTGCGTTATCCCCGCTGTGACAGAGAGGAGCTGCAAAGACAAGGCTCGATGAAGTGCTGGTTGTTGCGCTGGTCTTACTGTCTTGGCTGGAGCTGGTCGAGCTATCCGCAAGTTTTCATGAAGATGATTTACACCCTTGACATGCTGAACAAGTGTGTTCAAGGCGTAATCTTCTTTTTGATTCGGTACAGGTTCGTCTGGTTCTGCCTCGTCAGCTTGATCCCAAAGCTCTGCAATGTTTCTCGCTAATGCGCGCGCTAGCTTTGTCAAGCGTTTGCTCCTCTGCGCAAGAATTGCATCGCCATCACCCCCTCCCCCTTGACGAAGAGATACCTCGGAAGCCCCTTCCAGAAGCCTGCAAGCACACCACATAGCAGTGACTGACATGCTATCCGAACTACCCCTTCCTACACTTGCAAACCATTCAACAGAAAATAGGCAAGCGTCTCCACTTGCTCGACCTAGTGCTCGGAACATGCGCTCCAGAGCATCGCGAGTGTTTCTTGAAAAGACATTCTTGAAATCAATTTCAGGAAAACCTGTCCATTGAGAGGTATCCAAACCACTCTCCAGCATCAATCGGGCGTCGGAGGTAGAGGAGAGCGTCACCGGGGATACATCGAGTTCAAGGACGGACAAAAGGTTCCAGCCCCATTTTTCAATTCCACCTGTAGGTCCCAAGAGCTTGCCGATTCCGGTGGATATAGAAAGTGTCCCAGTCTTTTCTAAGCTCACGATCCGACAAACAGCCTCAACTATTCCAGCGACGTGTTCGACTTTTGCGTCGGCGTGGGTAGGAAGCAATCGCGGTAACGACAATAGGTTATCATTGGTTGTACGAATCAATGTTTGCTGTAAAGGAAGCTGCACATCGGATTCAGTCGTGAGAAGGGATATTAATGATTCGTGAGACTTCGTCGAGACAGCAGTGAATTCAGAGTTGGACAGAGAAAGCAGCCAGTGAAGGAGCAGGGGTCTTGCATCTGGCATAGTCATGGAAGTAGCCCTCAGAATTTTTGCCGAGAATTCGGAGAGCGCGAGGAGAGCCGATGGTGTTGGGTGTGAAATGAGAGGTGCAAGGGTGTTGAGAGCGATCAAAAGTTGAGAGGAGGTCCCTCGAAGCCATGACGGTGTTCGCAAGGTTGTAAATGTGCTTGGATCTGAAGGAGATAAATTGGCCTGGGCTAATTTTGTTTGCAGATCCTCGAGAACAACGATAGGGTGTATGGCGCCCTCTTCTATGCATACGTCGTTTCCAAGGGCACGTATAATCGCGAGTCGCGTGACTTCGAGCGAGCCAACGACGCTCTCGCCGTTAGCCCATCCTTTATTCATAGATACACCAAGCGCTATTCGGGTCATACGGCTGACAACGCCAGGAAGGACAGAAGGGACCAGGCCATCAGGAGCGTAGGTTCCTATGATGAGGGATAATAGCGCGAGAGATACGCGTTGTAGGGGTAAATGCGGTGAGTCGACAGTAACGAGGAGCGAATCAAGGGTTTGACCGAGGATAGGAAGGAATTTGGCCGACCTCGCCAATGATTTGAAGGTCTCCAAACGCGATTCGATACGGGTAGAAAGCTGTGTTCTCGCTGTCGCAGCTCCAGTAGGCTTTCGAACGTGTATTAGGGCAAGTAAACACCGTCCGGCTGCTTCTTTGGTTTCGTCATCGCGTGCCTTGCCTTTGCCATCTATCCCAGCAACAACGGCTCCACATAGAATGAATACCTGCTCCCAAATGGGTCCTTCACAGTCCCACCACCAATCTTCCCAGAGATAAGTCAATACTTTGAAAACCTTCTCCAAAATCTGATCTGGAATGTCGGCAGCAGCATTTCGACGCAGCAATGTGGAGAGCGGAAAGAAGGTGTATGATATCAAGTTAGGCGTCAAGACGGTTCCGGAAGCTTTGACATCCAGGAGAGTTGTGTTTAATTCATCCAGATATCTAGAAACATCTGGGATTGAAGTAGATGTAAGGAGCGAAGCACCCAGAAGAGGCACGCAGACTGGCTTCAGCTGTTGAAGTGATCAATATATGAAGGGTGCTTGGCCGTAAATGACAACGTACTCGTCTGAATATCTCCTGTGTGCGATCCTTGGTATTCATCGACATCAACCCCGCTGCTCTGATTGCTAGCCTACACGGTTACACCCTCGAT
>JABAJT010019461.1:21307-50972 GCA_018850275.1 Tephrocybe sp. 9174TJB | reverse complement strand
ATGACAAGGACACTTCGTACCAAAGTGACCTGAGAACAGGGCTTCACGCCAGGTCTTGATTTCGGGAATCCATCTGTAAAGCACCAGCATGGCCGGTATGCGTCGAAGGACAAGGATGGCGACGAAGAGGAGGATCAGGTACCAAGGAGTGATACCAAGCTCAGGATTATTAAACGATTGAAATGGGAGCCAGGCGCCGATGTATACGAAGCAGGCACAGTTGAGGATCAGGTCGATCACTGATACAAATGATTCGCCTTGTGTATGATCCTTGAACTCGCCGTCCCACGCCAAAGCACATCCTGTGTAATTTGCCGGATTATATGGAAATTCCGAGAGCCTGTTGTTTGGACTTGCCTGCTGCAAATGCGGCCAAGAGGTCGTCGCTACCTAGAGTGCTGACGAGTCCAGCCGTAAAAATCGCGAGAGCAAGATATTGAGCAATGTAGGATTCATGACTGGTGTATCCTCGTTGATGTGATAGACTGATCAAGTTTGAAAATATGAGCCCAATAACAGCTCCGATGACGATGCCCATGACCACTTGATCTAGGAAAGACTTTAAACTGGAAGAGCAAAAGGGACTATTGGAGTTACAGAGGCAACCGACAAGAATCCATTGCGTAAATGCTTCTGTTTTGTTGGGATTAAGAATTAAGCCAAGGGAAATCGTCAAGAACGGAAACGCAAGGCCATCATTCGCTGCAGATTCTGCCGATAAAATTAGACGCAACTTGAGAGGTACATGGTTCTGGGCATATTTTCCACCTGGCAATTCGATCAGCGCATTTCACACCAGATACATGCCTAACGAAATACTAACCCACAATAGCCGTACATATGATAGGGTCGGTTGGTGTAAGGCATGCAGCAATTGCGAGGCACGAGAAAAAACTCAATTTCGGGAAGAGACCATAGATGACACCTATAGATGACACACTCAGAAGTTAAATAGTGGATCTGAAGGAAAATTACTGACCTGAAACGGTTACCCAGCCAAAAGCCATTGTCGGAACGACCATGACGAGCAAGCTCTTAGCGTGCTTTGCCATATATGATTTAGGGAGCTCAACACCAACGGCGAAGAGGCCAGTGGCAAGGACGATGCGAGTCACCTCACGGGTGATGAAGGTAGTGTCGGCGGGCCAGGATCGTGGGTCGAAGATGCCGGTAACATGTGGTCCCAAGAAGATGCCGAACGCAGTCCCTAGTACAACTTCGTTGATGTAGAACTAGGCACTCATAGTCAAGCAAGGTCTAATTATGAGTTTCTGAAGCAACTTAAGCTCACCTTTTCTTTGACCAGGAGAGAAAACATGGAAAACTACGGTGGTAAGAAGAGGAGCCTGTTCAATAACCTAGGGCTCACTGAAGCCACAAAACCTCCAAGACATAGGTAGGCTAGTCCTGGAGTTGTTACCTTGGGAGTTGGACGGTAAATTAGAACAAAATGACAGACAACACATAGGGAATTGAAGTACGAACTTCGAAAAGTTCAAGATCAAGAGTCATTGGAAGTGAGAGTGGTGACCAGAAGCCCTAGGGGGCACAGTTCCATGGCAGAGCGTATACTTATACACGCGAATCGACGGGTTGCATGCATTTCTGTACAATCTCTCTGTCAGGCGGTATCTGGTCACTATGTAAAGAGACGGGATTCCTACTTACATCGAACCGAAAGCTTTGCTTCTCGACCACCATCGCTGAGTTCAGGTTTTTACTTCTTCTGAACGAGGTTCCAAAGAAGTACTATGACTTGTTAGCAAAAGGCAATCACGAGTCATCCTTCCTCACAATATGTATGTATACCTTGCTTGACGGATGACGGGATTTAAATTGCAAGTTTGTCGGAAAAGGCGAGGTTGATTTGTGAGAAGGCCATTTGCGCGAAAGATGCAACACTCACATATGATAGGTTCTTCTTTAATTGTGTTATACGTACCTTCTCGAGGGGTTTTCATTTGTGGATGGAGGCCCAGGGGTGTGGCACGTTTCACTTATTGACAATCAAAGCTCAATGACTGATTGTCCTAGAGTACAAGATTCGTACGTACAGTACACGACATCCCATGCTAGCTCTCGAAATGAATCGTTTCTATGAGCAGTACTCAGGCCGGTCTGAGTCACTTGTCGTCCTTCGGTATGATCAGCACCGCCACTGTAACAGATATTTATTCTCCAAGGTGGGTCACACGTCACAACTCATTCCGTTCTAAACTTCCACCTCGTTGTCTGTAGTCATTCCACACACCCCTTGACCTATATCTGTATCTTCATCTAAACATACTACGTGCACACTATGAGTGACGATTGGGACTCCAAAACTGTTATTGGGTTCAAAAGACAGACCGCCAAAGTCACCAAGTCCGAGTCACAACTCAATGGTAAGCTCGGCTCTTCTTCTGTTAGAGAGGCCTGCTAAGCTTTTCCCATAGCTGTAATGTATTAATATGCTCATATCATGCAGAAACTAATGCAAAGCTGAATATAGGCTCGCCGGAGTGGTGCTGTCGTTGGGACTGACAAGAAGTTGTCTGTTGGAAACAAGGCGAACCCAGGTACATCCGACCGCTCAAATCTTTTACTATACCTAACGATGCGAAAAAGGCACTGACCACCAGCGCATCGCTAAACTTGATCGTGATAACGAGGTGGCTCCTCCTGCCAAAATCGCACCAAGCGTTGGTCGTGTGAGTACTTTCTTTCCTCCGGCAAGCGCCTATAATAACTGTACATCATAGGCTATCCAGGATGGTCGCATGGCCCTCAAGCTATCTCAGAAAGACGTCGCTCAAAAGGTTAACGAGAAGCCTTCCGTTATCCAGGATTACGAGTCAGGAAAGGCGATCCCTAATCCCCAGATTCTAGGTAAACTCGAACGGGTATTGGGTGTCAAACTGCGTGGTATGTATCTTAAAAATTCCGTCGTAGCTGTTGTTGACCTTGGTCTATGTATAGGGTCAGACATTGGGAAGAAACTGGAGACAGTGAAGAAATCATAACTCATAATTTTATGATGATGATTCTTTGCTGTCTCCACCCGTCGACGTGGTTGATATAATATATGATGCCTGATACTGTATTTGTTTAGATTTGATATATAGATGTACATTTGCATTAATCCTTCGGCCAGACAGTAACAAGTATATTGTAAAATGGGTTGGTGTTACAAATTTCGATACACGAAAAAACCACGATGCCTGCCAGAGACTCATGACGGTTCGCTATTTTGTGAGCCCTAGTCATGAATCAGCATTTAGGTTGTTCAAGCCATAGTTAAGCTTACGTAGGTAATATAATCCGGACTCTCACATGCTTTGTACTCGTTGAGCAATTCTTCGCATGTTGCCCTGTGTTTCAGCTCAGCCATTGAACAGACAATCAACGAAAGAAATACAACGTGCCTCGCATCATCAAACTCTTCCAGGCCATCTTCAAACATTTTTTCCTTCTTGTATTGCTCCAGGAAAGCATTTTTTCTTCTCAGTCGGTCGAATTGATCAAGCATGCGTTTGAATAGCTGAAAACACGGTTAAGGAGCGTATTTCATAATGTTCATGGGCTTACGAACCGAGGCAATACTCGTGTGGTTTGCGAGCATCAGTCCGCTAACACGATGGTTCATAGTGATATAAGGAGATTTTCGGGTTAATGCCACCTGGATGGATGCTGGGCCCCAAGGAATAAAATTCGCAAGCTGCCTTTCGCGTATTCGCAGAAGCGATTGATGGACCTAGCCCGCGGTCATTGATTATATCTAAAGAAACAGATTATCAGAGTAACTCACATCAGTGGGGTCAACATCGCCCTGAATAATATTCAGGATGGATATGTAACACGCCGTTTTACTTGGTGCCGTCGACACCATACGGTTCTTGGGCTGCAACAGACGTCGCATAACATCGAGAACTGTTGTCCTCCGAATTGGCTTCGCCTGTTGAAATTGAGTATGAGATAGTAGGCCTCTGCAAACACAAATTGACCTTGTCTATTTGATCACTTGTGAATGGAGTATACGAGGTCATAAGGAAGTGACATCGAGGAGTGGGGATGAGCGATGCGATAATACCAACTAAATCGTTATTCATGTATCCAGGGTATCGGAGTGTCTGCGTACTAGCTGCCATTACAGTTGCAACCTTGACATAGCATTAAACGCTGTGGTGAGTCACAAGAAAGGGAAGTTGAGCTCACTAATTGATTCGTCTGGTCGAACGAGGGAGTTTGCTGATGCAGTCGATCTGCAGATATCCGTGCAAGGGCGCTGTTATCCAAGACCACTACGGAGTCTGCATGATTCACGAGGCGTTTCAACGTCAACAACGAGTTATAGGGTTGGACTACGACATCGCCTTCCTGTGAGTTCGGGAACACGCTGTAAGTTTGGATAAGTTTTTTGGGGAACTTGTCGTTTAGCCGCTCCAAGACGAAGGATCCGAGGCCGGAGCCTGTTCCACCTGCTATCGAGTGAGTAAGCATAAACCCCTAAAAACATGCTGTAAGCATCGTTTCAAATCAATGCTAGGTTTGTGCAACAAAAACTATACCTCTAGGGAATCGCTGCCCTCAGCTTCCCGGTCAATCATCTCCATCACCTCCTCGTAGATCTTTTCCCCTGAGGCATACCCTTGCGCCCAGTTGTTCCCAGCGCCTCCTCCATCCTTAGAGAGAAAAATGTTTTCCGGGTTGTATAGGCCAGCGTAAGGAGATGTCAGAATGCTATTGATCACCTGCAAGCGTGCGCATTAGCTTTAATCCACCTTCGATATAACGCGACGAGTGCACCCGGGGCTCTAGGTCCACTAATATGGCGCGAGGAATATAATGCTCATCGTCAGCCTGATAAAAGAACACGTCTTTTCGGTCGCCTCCTTCAGTGGCCCATTCTTCAAGTATGCCTTCCTTGTTGATTCCATGCTCTGCACACAGGCGCTGCCAATAAACGGAGCCCACTTCACCAAATCAGATTAAGCTCTTCAATACGCGTAATTATGCGAAGGCATACCTTGATTTCCACATTGGCCCAGCTGGACCGTGACAATTTCTCGAGGCATTGAGGGTACAACTTGAAGGGTTTGCAACAATTGGTCACGTCAGGTCACGTCGGTCGTCACACCGTGTTTTGATTCAGATCTAGTACTAGTGTAGTAGTTATCAAGATTTCCAGCTAATTACAGACCCCGTCAGAAAACGGGAGGGTCTAAAGACTGATATCAACCGTAACAGTGACCATGAATTAGACTTCAAAAAATAGCATGAAAACACAGATTAGGGCGAAGTAAAGGATCCGATCGGACACCACTGCGGTCTGCAAGGAAAATGAAGGCTGCAGGTTGTTGTTTGCAGGGGTTTTGCCTATGTCACAGATCCCAGAGTTCTTCAATAGTCGTGTGGGTACGAGAACAACAGGAACACCGCCTCTAGTGTATTCAACGTCGAGCTTTCCACCTGCCCCAACGGCCCATTGTTGGCAGGTCAGAATACTGCGATGATAGATGTATTAGGAGGGGCATGGAAAAAGCTCAAACTCTTGCGTACTTTGTCGTGGCAGTGCTAGGTGCGTATGGTGTGGAAAAGGCGATATTTGTGTCATTTCGGGGCTGCAACAACAGACAAAAATCAGTTTAAAAAATCACGCGAACGAGAGGTAAAAAATGTACTGGCGATCCGATGTTTGTGACGACAGAAATAATGTCGCCCTTCATTACAGCTATACCATATTCGCTCGTGGCAAGTACATTTATTTCCTGCGACAACCAATCTGTCGTGGTCGCAAAGAAGGTTCGAAGCTATCATCAGTAGGGGAATGGTTAGCTGGTAAATAATGCCACGGTTTCAAAAACATTTAACCTTGTTCAACGTGGATATGAGGTTGTATGTGGGCGTTTTCGCGTAATTAGAAGTCCACAGAGGTTCACGATTATACTGGGAAGACTTATAAGACGGATATTGATCGGGTAGCGTCGAACTAGAGCCTCACAGGATCAGCACTTCCACTGAAGCCTTGTTCTTGTCCATAGTACACAATAGGAATCCCGTCCATTAGGAACGTTAGTACCATCGCATTACTGACTCGTGTTATTAGGAGTGGATAAAATCAATGTCTCGCAAACGCACTAGAGGCTCTGGGGGTCAACTGAATGATTGTGCCAACGAGGAAGATCTTGGTTTTCTAGAAAGTTCCCAAGAAGCCCGACATCCTTCGTTCAGGGTAAAATGGTGGCCTAAATCGATGACTTTAAAATTTACGTACTGTAAACTTTTGCTTCGATTCTTCAATGACCTGGGCCAACGCCGTCACATTATTAGATCCGGGTATTTGAAATGCTTCCTTCAAACTGGAGTAGAGTGGGAAGTTGAGAACCGAATCTAGAGACTGAGGCCCCTGGTATTGCGCGACTGATCTAAAGGAACTGAACAATTAATCATTGAGAAACGAAGACCAATTACTCACTGTACGTCAATGCCACCAAAGACTTCACCCATACAAAAAACACCTGCTTTTTCACAGAATGCTGGCCAGAAATCCATTTGAACATGCCTGCAACTTGGTTTAATAATATTTTGCAGGCAGGAAAACAAGAAACGGACTTGGCGGCTTTAATTGAATGAGATTGAATGAGTAAAACAACAACAACAAGAACAACTATTGGCCCTTACCGTCAATCCGAAGGCCATCTATTCTGTACTCCTTGACCAAATTTTGTATCCATTTCCCGTATTGTTCGATGACGACGGGGAGGCTCGTGTCGAGATCGGGTAAAGCCACTTTCTCGTCGCCTAGCCAACATGTCTGCTCACTTGTTGTGTTCCCCCAGACCACGGGGCAGTATGAATGGTAATATGACTTGGATTATTCCCAGGTAAATATCCGTAGAGATCGATAAGAATATACAACACACCTTGTCCTTGAAAAAGTATTGCGAGTAATCCGGCACAGTTGACGTCGCCATGACATTATTAACTACAACGTCGACCATGAGGTACCTATTTCCTGCTTAGCAGTGTCTCTAACACAAACAGCGGAACGCAACAGAAAGAACTCACATGTCGCGTTGATGGAGTTCTGCGGACAGAGCCTTGAGGTCATCCGATGTTCCAAAACGTGTATTGATTTTAGAGACGTCTGCCGCCCAATAACCATGATATGCGTCGCCATAGGCTGTCCTGGGACCATCATAGTTTTGATTGACTGGACTGATCCATACTGTGTATTATTGAATTATTGATACTAAGCTTCCAAAGTATTAGGAAAGAGGCACACTTGCAGTGAAACCTGCGTCTTGAATGTAATCCAAGTTTTCTCGAATCCTGTGCGGTTCCAGGTCAGATGGAAGAGGTGGTTGACGCTGTGTGGCAACTAACGCATTCCAAGTGCCACCACACCATGTCTGAGCTTTGGGATTGCAGGAATTGATAGGTGACCTTTCTGGAAGAGCATAACGATCTGTAATCAGTCTACGGGAGAGTTAAAATCGCTTGTTCCATGATGATTTTCATGAACATACTGGTATATCGATCGTCCTCTCCATTGTTCTGCTGTGGCGGCTGATGCCACGCGGACGAAATAAAGAGTAAAGAGTGTAAGGAGAGCATTCATAGCGCGAACGAAAAGATGAGTTTCCAAAAGAGTGGTATTTCAAATTAATGAACGAAAGGCGTCGAGAGCTACGCGGGGAAAAGCGGGGTCAAGGGACACGAAGAGGAGAAGAACGGACGGACCCAAAAAACCTTAAGAATACAGATTTATATTTCGGGCAACAAAACCCCGCAGTTCTTGAGCATGCATGCAGATGCATATATATGGCTTCCCAATATGTACGATTGAAGCCTGAGAAACCGATACATTCCATCATTCCTGTAAAAACTTGAGAATCTACACCAAAGTGTTCGTATAGAGCTGACAAGGGGGCGCCACTGATCCGAGAGCTTTACACGTTACATAGAGTGTATCTCGATATAAAAGGACGCTCCGCACATATGACCATGGAAAGTTCCTCCTTTCAATGGAAAGTGGTGAAAAAGTGAACTTGTACATGAGTAGTTGTGCGAAACTTGCTTTCAAGTTGCATTGGCGTGCCACATTGGTCGAGCCTAGGGAAACGGGATCCATGGCCATCAAGCAGTGTCCGAATGACCTTTATCTGAGCCCTAGGGTATATTATGTAGCCGTTTGCGTTCCTCTAATAGTACAGAACTATTGTTTCTCGTGAAAGCTGAGGTTCCCGGGCCTTATCCTGTGTCAGGACCCGCGGAGTACATAGTTACCCGTTTATTCAAGGTTCAGCCGTAGGGTTTGACGAGTCCTAGTCTGACCGAGGTTTTCAACCTATATCCAGCAGTGCAATAGAGATCTCCAGTTAAAAGGTTGTTGTACTCACTAATAAATACGACCTGGTATCATACCACCTGAGTCGTAACGGGAGTGTAAAACTTCAAGTGAAAGGTATGCGTATGCATCTGAGTGTGACACTGCCAGTACCACAGTCAGTGACTGGCTCACATGATACACGCGTTCAACGTTCAACGTTCACTGCGGTTGAACGATTCAGCGAAGTTCAAACGGCTTATTCTCACCAAATTCCGTTCACTGCTGGGCTTAGAATTCCATGTTTAACTCCAAACTCCATACAGTCTCCTTCACAGCTCATGGTTGGATCGTTTGCGCATGGATTCTCGTCATCCCATTTCAGGTAGGCACCCGTTCAATCCTGTTGTCCATCGTCATAATATGAGGGTCTACCACCAACCTGCTTTAGTATGGATACCACATTTCAGCGCTCAACCAAATACAAGCTGTCATGACCTGTAAGGGCCAACCGACCAACCCTACACTTTCTGGATTCCCAATTTGCATACCCATGTCTGAATTTACTTTCTCTGTCATCACCGCTGTCTTCACAATAGGAGGTCTGGCTGGAAGCTTGGTTGCCAATCTTGTAATGGACCGCCAGGGTCGTAAAGGCGCAGCTGCAATCAGTGCCCTTCTAACTTCCGTTGGAGCATGCCTCATGAGTATTAGCACGTCAGTTGGTGTCTTGGGTTTTGGGAGGTGCGTTTAACATAGCCCCCTACGGTTGACTCATGGTAATCAGTAGATTTCAGGTTTGTTATTGGCCTTGGATCTGGAGTTGGCATATGTGTCGGCCCCATTTATCTCGCTGAGATTGCACCGTCCTCAATCAAAGGAAACGTTGGAGTGCTAATGCAGCTGGGAATTGTGTTAGGCATCATGATTACCCAGGCGATGGGGTTACGGCTTGCGACGCCTACAGAGTGGCGAACTGTTCTATTCTTCTCGTTTGCACTATCTGCTGTTCAGCTCCTAATGACCTCTTTCGTCTCGGAGTCTCCAATTTGGCTGGGAAATCATGGACGATTGGATGAGAGGAGAATTGCATACAATAAGCTCTGGTTCAGTGGCAGTGCAAGTGCTTCAATTGGTAAACTACTCGGTATGGGGACGGGTTTTACTTGCTGATAACTCGTCAGAATCGACTCAAAGGGTTGAGGACTCCGACCCTCTACTCGACGAACTTGAGGCACGTCGAGAAGATGCACAAAGTGTTGCAATTACAGTACCCCAGTTACTGTTGTCTCCTGAGCTTAGGAAACCCCTTGCGATCGTTTGCCTAGCGATGGCTTCGCAGCAACTTTCTGGTGCTTACATCGAATTCATCAGTCTTGGGGATTCTACTAACTCGTACGATGCCAGGTATCAATGCAGGTAAGCCAACTTGGAAGCCCCTACCGCTGATAGATGCTTACTCAGGCACTAGTGCTTTATTACAGTAATGCTATTCTGTCCAAGACACTGCCAGACCTTGGACCATATGTTTCCCTCGGCATTACGGTAGTCAATGTTCTCATGACGTTTCCTCCCATATTACTCATTGAGGTTGGCTTACCTGACGACTAATGTTTGATACCGAATTAACCGTTATATTTAGCGTGTTGGGCGCAAACGTCTCCTCGCCATCTCGACCATTGGTGCCTTGGTTTCGCTTTTCACCGTTGGCTTTGGCCTCAATACAAACCAAGTGACCCTTTCCAGCATCGCGATCTTGACATTCATCATGTCTGTCATGGCGCCTCTTGAATTTGGAATAACCACTGACTATTCCAATATAGGTCATTCGCTGTGGGGCTGGGGCCGATTCCTTTTGTCCTGGTTCCTGAAGTTTCGCCTGTTCATGTACGTTGATATTTATTGATTCTGGTTTACAACATTGAGAGGCGACCTCTAGGCGGTTACTTCGATGTCAGCGGTTGCACTCTCATTGAACTGTAAGTGCATCACTGTGATAATCCGTGAATGGGCTGTGACATTAGAAATAGGGATTGTGAATTTTGCGGTCGGACTTGTGTTCTTGCCTCTGCGGAGACTGCTGTCTGGGAATGATGAAGCAAAGGAGGGACGGGTGTTTTATGTGTTTGGCACTGTGCTGTTCTTGTCGATGTTCATGCTGTCTCGAGTGTACAATGGTCGGAGTTAATAAATTTGAGTCTCCGAGTGAAATGCCTGGGAGTGAGCCGTGACTGTGAGGACGTTGACCGTGTTGGAGGCTGGCCTGCGCTTTCTCCTTCTCCCATCTTCCCCTCCTCAAAAGTATCCAAAACGGCGACAGGACCTGGAAGCGCTGCTAGGCGCTCGGTGACTCCATCCAGGTTGTCCCACATGGACAACCCGCCGTCTACGAACATTCACACCATTGTGAAGGCGCAGATAGTCTTCCTGCTGTCAACCCTTACAGAGGACAATTTTGAAAGGAATCAGGTTGAAATTCGTTCTGTATGTCCTTTTCTTATTCTCCCGATGTTTTTTTCTCCAATTTTGACACCGTTCACGCGCAGCTCTCGGAGCAACATGGCATAGACACCTACCTTCACTTCATCCGCCGTCTCATCGTTCATTCTCAAAATCGACTCACGTCGACGGCACCGCCAACCTCCTTTGATTCCTCCGCATCATTGACATTCCGACTCTTAGTCCAAGAAATTCAACGTCTCGCTCGTGACCCGTTCCTCGCTGACCGCTTTCGTGACGGCATTGACAAGGGCGAGGGCGATATCTTCAGGCAATTCGATCTGGCACGATTCGCGGATCGAATCAACCTTCGTCCCCTCGAAAGAGTCGTGCTCGCATCATCCATCATATCCACCCCCACTCGTCGAGAACTGGCCAACCAAGCTGCCAACATGATTCGCAATGAATTTGAAAATGCAGTTTTAGCCTTATGCCAAAATCCCTCCTTCGAACATGCCGATTTGTCGCCCAACCAGGTCACGAAACTCATGTCCAACCTTCTCTCCGACACAATCCTTGAATCCCCAGTCCTCGATTCTATACAAATCAAAACTTTGATCACTGCAGTTCAGACCAAGTACGGAAAGGAAACTATTGCTCCCATCCTTCATCGCGTGCTTCCCAGCCTGAGGTAAGCTACCCTCAGCCATGGTTTCGCTCTGCTGTAAACTGAACATCCCACTACAGCCTTTCACCGAACACATCTCTCGTTGACCTCCTGCTCCAGCTTGGACCTGACATTACGAGCGATGTAGACGTCGTCAGGGCATTACTAGGACGTTATGGTATCACCGATGCCAACCCTCCCCGTGATGCCCAAGTGTTAGAGACGATGGCAGTTCTGAGCCGCCAGGCTACGGAGGGTAAGACCCTGTGTGATGTAGGCGCTTTGGTCCGCGCGTTCAGCAGCTTTGTAAGATTACTCGCCTTTCATCTTGAACCTATCACTGAATGTGTGGTAGAACGTGAATCTGAACTGGCCAAGTGTCATCAAGTCTTTTGACAAACCGGAGCGTCTCGGGGTCGATACAGCAACCTTGAAGTTACTGATTGCCATTCTTCTCAATTCACCTCGTGAACTTGAACCGCATGCTGTCGCCGGGTTTTGGGAAGTTTGGAGCAACCCCCTCTACCAACTTCGATTGCTCGATGCGCTGTTGTCCTTACCTGCTGATACATTCAACTTTGTCCAGCTCCCTGGTCAACGAGTCGTGACGGTTGACGATGTGGCTATTGCAAGCCCTACAATCAAATCTTTGGCTGCGAATGTACAAGGCCACACGTGGAACTCTTTGGAACTCTTTCAGGTCCTCGTTCGGTTAGCGGACTCAGAATCGACGGAGATCAGAGGATGCGTCAGGGAGATGTTGGATAAAGCGATTAAAATCAGCGCTGAACTTGTTCATATGGGTCTATTGCAAGTGCCTGTAAGCCGTCCATATCGTCATCGACTTTCTCGTTTTTAAACCCATCATCAGGAACCGTCCTGGAACGACATACGACTCGAATATGCCAGGAAACTTCTCGCGATGTTCCTTGCTGGGCACCCGAACCATCAGCTTGTGTTCATGAGAATTTGGCAGATTGAGCCTACCTACCTTACGAATGCATTCCGTGACTTCTATGAAGAAAACCCCCTAAACATCACACGCATCCTGGACGTGGCTCAAGATCTCAAAGTACGTGCTTCTGTTTGTTTGGCCCAACATTGAGGTCTCAGCCTTTTGTAGATACTCGAGGCACTCCTTGAAGTTCGCCCATTTGTTTTTGCCCTCGATGTCGCTGCACTCGCCTCTCGCCGAGAGTACCTCAACCTCGATAAATGGCTTGCAGACAATGTGACAAATCATGGTGGCGAATTCCTCCATTCCGTCATTGTTTTCCTAGAACAAAAAATGGACAACGAAAAAGCGTCCAGAATTTCTGATCCAGCAACCGAGAGTCGCACGATGTCCCTTAGTCCCAACACCATTACTATTATCCTCCGTGTACTTCGAAACAAGTAAGTACCCTCATCTATATCTATCGCCTGTCCTCACTGTTGCACCCTCAGTGCCTCCCTGATGAATGAGGGTGATATCGAATTCGGACGCGAAGTCCGCGACTCATGCCTCCAAATCCATCCTCGACTCATGAGCCTCCTACCCAACACTGACATTGAGCCCGGTTTCAACGTCGTCAACTACTCCGCCGAGATAGAGGCGGAAGTTGATGGCATTTATAAACAGATGTACGATGAGAACACCACCATCGACGAAGTCATTTCGATGCTCCAGCGCCACAAGGAATCTGTTACCCCTCGTGATCACGAGATTTTCTCGTGTATGCTCCACTTCCTCTTCGATGAGTACAAGTTCTTCCAGTCGTACTATCCTGCACGAGAGCTAGCCATGACTGGTTATCTCTTCGGCTCCCTTATCCAACACTCCCTCATTGATAGTATCCCACTGGGGATTGCTTTCCGATACATCATTGACGCCCTCAACTGCCCTCCGGAAACTAACCTGTTCAAATTTGGCATCCAGGCCTTGGCACAATTTGAAAACAGGCTGCCCGAATGGCAGCCTCTGTGTGCTGCTCTGATCAACATCCCCCACCTTGCAGAATTGCGCCCGGATTTAATTGCCAACATACATCGGGCTCTCACCAATGCAAACAATCGCAATGACACCTTCATGTCGCTTGGTGGTCATTCCATGGAGGCCGTTGTCTTTACAGCAATTCAACCTGATCGTATTAATGGCGATGTCGACATTCCGCCCGAAGAGCTGTCAGATCGGATTCTTTTCATTGTCAATAACCTCGCACCTAGCAATTTCGAGAGCAAAGTAGCCGAGATGCGAGAGCAGTTCGATGATGCACACTCCCGATGGTTTGCCAATTACCTGGTTGACCAACGCATCAGCACGGAGCCCAACAATCATGGCCTATACCTTCGATTTTTGGATTCCTTAGATCGCCAAAAGCTTTCAACGTTGGTGTTGCAGGAGACTTTCGTCAAGGCAACCGCAATGTTGAACTCAGAACGCGTTATGCAGTCTGGCACTGAACGAAACACGCTCAAGAATGTCGGGGCCTGGCTAGGTACCATCACCCTGGCACGCGATCGTCCTATACGACACAAGAACCTCTCCTTCAAGGACCTTCTTGTTGAAGGGTACGAGAATGGCCGCTTGATCGTCGCCATTCCTTTTGTTTGCAAGACCCTGGAACCTTGTGTCAAGTCTAAAGTGTTCAAACCTCCGAACCCTTGGTTGATGGCCGTTGTCAGCCTATTAGCAGAGTTATATCACTTCGCCGAACTAAAGCTCAACCTTAAGTTTGAAATCGAAGTATTGTGTAAGGCTCTTGACATCGATCTTGATGCCGTCGAGGCCACTACGATCTTGAGGAACCGCCCTCTTACAGACTCTGGACTACCTCTACCCGAGTATGTCTTGGATATCAACACCATCCCTATTGGTGGTGATCACGGTGTCCACGGAGAGTCGCAACTTCTACCACTTGGTCCTTCGAGTCCGTCAGATTCTCAACGTGCTGTTGGAGCACATATCGAAGCAATCCTTTCCGCCCTTCAGCTCCATGTTCTTATCAATCCACAGTTGGCTCCAATGCAAATGAATCATGCTTTTAAACGCGCCGTGCAGATGGCGGTAGACCGTGCGGTCAGAGAGGTCAGTGATTCGCGTGTATTTCTGGAAGGAAAAGCATAACACTTTTCAATATTTAGATTATTCTCCCGGTTGTCGAGCGGTCTGTCACTATCGCTGGGATATCAACCCGGGAATTGGTCTCAAAGGACTTCGTCACCGAACCAAACGAGGACAAGTTGAGAAACGCGGGCCACTTGATGGCAAAGAAGCTTGCTGGGAGCCTAGCTTTGGTCACTTGCAAGGAACCTCTGAAAAGTAATCTGGCCACCCACCTTCGACAATTTCTGACCGATCATGGTTTTGCCGAAGTCAGTTTTTTTTTTGAAATCCTGTATATGAGCAGTTGTTCAACTGACATACATCGTAGATGGTTCATGAACAGGTTGTTCAAATGATTGTTACGGATAACTTGGATATCGCATGTTCAGCCATTGAGAAAGCTGCTATGGAGCGAGCTGTTTCTGATGTTGACGAAGGTTTCGCCGCATCTTATGATGCCAGGCGACGTCATCGTGAGGTTTGTTGAAGCTGTTACCTGCATGCTGTCCAAAGCTAACGTTTAGCAAAAAGCTTCGCAATGGCCAGCCCTTTTGGGACACATCCGCGCCAACGTCCAACTTTGGCTCCAGTCTTCCAGATCCTTTGCGAATCAAACCGAGTGGCCTACAACCCCTTCAAGCCAGTGTCTACGAAGACTTCGGTGAGATATTTAGCAATGGTCGCTGAAGAAGGTTTTGACGCCTGACACCTTTCCAGCTACGGACTCGAAACGAAGGATTTTAAGCAGACCCAGTTCGACCATGTCATTGGCGACTCCGGCGTTATATCCTTCTTCTCCGGCATCCGAGCTCTCTGGCTTCCATAGTCATGCTGAAGCAATGGAACGTTTTAATGTATGTGTCTGCCCCAAACACAGATGGACATCCACTCAAAAGCATTCAAGGTCTTGACCAGGGAGTTAGAGGCCATTATGCTCCAGCTGCCTGTGCAGTCACATGAAGCAGTCCCCCCTGCCAATCCTGATATCCGGGATATCGTTGCCCAAATCAATCAACTTGCCAATGAAGCCGGTGAACGTCAACGCACTCCTTTGATGATGTCCCAGAAAATCGTGCAGCTCCTGTACAAGACACCGACACAGCTTGGCCGTGATGTCTACGTCACCCTTCTAGCTCAGTTATGCAGACAGTTCGAAGACGTTGAACGGGAAGCGCTCACGTGGCTTCTGTACGCGGATGATGAGGTGGGTGTTCAAACCTCATTTAAGTTATCAACTTAGTTGCCTGACGGACCAATTACAGCGGAAGTACAACGTTGATGTCACCGTGACCTTATTGCGAAGCGGCCTGATCAGCATCACACTATTGGATGAACACCTGGCCAAAACATTGTATGCGGAACCTCGCCCCAACCTGCTGAATTTCACAGTGAACTTGATTCGCGAGTGCCTATCCAGTGACCCCCCAGTTGTCACTCAGGGCCAGTTCGTATACTCTATCGAGGTTCTCAACCAACACTCTCAATCCGGAAGGAGCAATGATGAGTCAGTCTCTTGTGTTCTTCTTTTTTTTGGTTATATCTGACCAGGCGTTTCTACCAGGACGAATCGACTTTTAGGAGATCTCCAGGGTCGACGTGCTTCAAACACCACCACACCAGAGCCTTCAAATATCACCGCCCGCCAAGCTCCAGGGAAGCCGGAGACTGATCAACTCAGGGAGAGGTTATTTGTCTGGTTCCAACAGTGGGTCGGCATCTACCAAAGGTCTCTCACCCCAGAGAAAAGTTTTGTTCCATTCATCACCCAATTGACGAAACAAGGCATCTTGAAAATGGAAGATGTGTCGTCATTCTTCTTCAGAGTATGCGCGGAATCGAGCGTCAATCAATACATCAAGTCTGTCGCAATTGGTGATTACGACTACGCGTTCCAAGCTTTGGATGCTATGGCTAGACTTATTGTCTACATCATCAAGTATCACGGAGACGCTTCTGGGGTTAACAATGACCAGGCAAAGGTCCACTACCTAACTAAAATCCTTTCAATTTTTGTCCTCGTTTTAGCAAACCTTCACGAAGAACAAGGGACAGCGTTTCAACAGAAGCCCTTTTTCAGATTTTTTTCAAGCCTCTTGAACGATCTGCATGGTATTGAGACCCACCTCGGACCTGTGTACTTCCAACTGTTAATCGCCATCAGGTATGACAATGTTCTATTAAGATAAACGATGTATTGACCCTTCCAAAGTGACACCTTCAGTTCGTTACAGCCCACATATTTCCCTGGATTTGCCTTTTCTTGGGTTTCCCTCATCTCGCACAGGTTATTCATGCCGAAACTTCTGCTGTCCGAAAATCGAGAGGTATGGATAATTCTCACCTCTGATTTTATCCCCATACTGACCTTTCCGGCAGGGCTGGTCCGCATTCCACAAGCTGCTTCTGTCTTTCTTCAAATTCCTTAGCCCGTTCTTGAGGGATTATGATGTACAGCCAGCTGCTTCTGACCTGTTCCGCGGTGGCCTGCGACTCGTGTTGGTCCTCCTCCACGACTTTCCTGAATTCTTGAGTGAATACTACTTCTCCCTTTGTGACGTTATCCCACCCAACTGCGTCCAACTCCGAAACATCATCCTCAGTGCATTCCCTACCAACCTTCTCCTACCCGACCCTTACCTGCGTAACGTCAAATTTGACTCCATTCCCGACATGGGACCTATCCCACCTATTCTGTCGGATTTCTCATCTGGATTGAAGAACGAAGACTTGCGTAATTACTTGGACCAATATCTTCTCAACCGTGGAACACCATCATTCTTACCCTCCTTGAAAGACCAATTGAGACTTCCTGGCGTGGCTGCGGACGCGGTTGATTCGTACAACCTCCCTCTTATCAATTCACTTGTCATGTATATTGGTGTGTCATCTGTTGCCCAGGCGAAAGCGAGAAGCGGATCGTCCCTCTTCAACACCACTGACCCTGGTGTGGTGGCGTTACAATACCTTGCGGCCAATCTCGACGCTGAAGGTCAGTATTTTTCGATGTTCGTCATTTCTAGAACTAAAATTCGTGCCCAGGCCAACACCACCTCCTGGTCTCGATTGGACTTCATTTGCGATACCCCAATGCTCACACTCATTGGTTCAGTTCATTGGTTCTCCATCTCTTTGCTGAGGTCAAAGACAATCGGTTTCAAGAGATTGTCACAACAACTCTGCTGGAGCGCTTCATTGTTCATCGCCCTCATCCATGGGGGGCATTGGTGACGTTCATTGAGCTACTTCGTAACCCGAAGTATGACTTCTGGCACAAGGACTTTGTCAAGGTTGCCCCCGAAGTAACAATGCTTTTAGAGCGTGTTAGTCTTCATATTTGTAAAGATCGTGGTCTGGTTTTCTGAAACGTTTTTTTTAGGTGGCAAGAACGATCCCCCCTCTACCGTAGATTCTAGTCTTTTTTATTGTTGCTATCTTTCGCATATATCTTTCCTGTTCTACTATCGGGCTTCTTTCCTCCGACCATACTGTATTGTAACAACATTTCTTTCACCGCTTTCAAGTGTTGAAAATGGTGACAATGACCTATCCTCGTTATATGTGTGTGTGCTCGGTGCTGGAAAAGGATTGGATTGAGGAGGCCCCCACTGGTGGCACATAACGTCCATTTACCATATCCACATAGATAATGCCTCGTTCCAACCCCAACTCTTCGTCCACGTGCTAAAGGAAAATGTCAAGCTTGAGAGAAAAGTACATTTAAGCTGGTGCTCACCCAGCTCCGTGGATACCCCCTGCTCCAAGACTATCTGATGGAGGGCCTGTCACAACCCAGCTTGGACCCGCAACCCCTGTACGGATGGGGAACAGTCTGGCCAATCGTTCTAGTGTTTCATGCCTCTTCGATAGCATGAAGAGCACAACTCCATCGGTCCTAACAGGATGAGGGTGGAGGAAGATGGAGCCTATGGCCCTGTAAGATGAATTGGCATGAAACACAGACAGGGCATACCAGTCCTGGGGTCATCGAGTATCTGGCCGTTTAACTCGAGGACTGCGCCCTCGGCCGTAAACGGGGTCTTTTTATCTGCCAACAGTTTCTGAGGGAACACCGACGATTCTTCACCTATAAACACTACATTTCCTGATGGAAGGGTAGTGTCGCCAAGACAGGCTTGCGCCTTTGATTCCGACATGATTTCTGTATCCAATCTGTGATAGGTCTGAAGATCGTGTGCAAGGCGCAAGGCCAGTGAATATTCCCAGGAATGAATTTCATCATTGGACACGACAAATACAATTGGACCATCGGAGGAGAGAATGCTTTGAAGCCTTGCTGGAGCTTGAGGTTGCAACAGTATGGGTTTCTGCTGAGTATCAGCCTTTGATCAACGATACTGTAAACAAATCATAGGCGAATTGCATCAACTTACCATTTCCCAAATCCCCGAATCTGCTTCGTCGGTTATAAAGCGAACGACAGTATCAAAGGCTTCTAGGTGCAATACTGGTCGTGCCGGACCACTGATCTGAATACTTCGGCAACTGGACTGTCTGCGATCTAAAGAAAAGGAGTGTACGTTGGAGGTAACGATTTGAGCAAACCCGGACATATCGATCGAGACACGCAATCGCCCTAGCCTATGGATAATATATACAACATATTTAGCACTTCCAGGAGTATATGTAAGCTCACCGGCCTGGAAACAAAAGGCTTTCAATCTTCCATCCGTTCAATGTACCGCTCACAGCGGGATCCGACACAGTCAGGGTAAAATCTCCTTCCCGCTTGGGACTTCGAGGTTCTGCCTCCGATATAGCCTCCAGGAAGGCTTTGACTTCCTCGTTGTCAAATACTGTAGCAAACCAGTGGTCTTCACTAGCGACCTCTCGGAGCCTGGTCATGGGTTGGTTGCGCTCATATGGATAGAACCAGTGCTCATACGTACGAAACATTCTCGGAACCAAGAGTTTTAAGGATACTCACGTACTCCCTAGAATGCCATGTTGGAACATTTGTGTCGCTGCCACTAATGCTCAAAGGATGAGTGTGTGCTGTTGACGCAGCCAGACTACGTACCCGTGAACAGCTAACACTGGGATGTCCACAAGGTTGGAAAGATGCAGGTCGTTGTCATCGGGTGTCAAGGATGAATCAAGGATGGCACGCAGAGCGGGGTCGAGGTAATGGGCTGATCTGTGTGCAAGGCTTGTACTCAAGCGGTGACAATTATTTGGAACGATTCATACCTCGACATAGTCCAAGGAACGTAGGCCTGAGACTTGATGTATGCTGCCGCCGGTATGACTAGGGTGGCTCGTTAGGAAAACAGTACCACTCCGCTTACTCTGATCCCGTACCTCCAGCCACCCTGTCAGGATATCTTGACGCGAGATACCATGCACCTTGACCGCCATTCGAGTGTCCCATAAGAACCACTCGCGGGTTCGGCTTGATCTCCCACCGTTCCCAATCCTTGTTACGCTGCAATATCGTCACCAAGGAATCTACTGTGGTCCATGCATCTTGTGCACTGGGTCCATGCCAGTCAAGGCCCTATCTACAGGTTAACTTTTTCATTAGAAAGAAAAGAAACACCATGTATACCCATGAAGTGCGCCCTGTTGGGAAGATCAGCCAGCTGTGCTTGTTGCGAGGTATTGATTGCGTCCAGAAAGGCTGAGCAAAAATGTCAACCCCAGCACCATCTTAATTATGGCGTCAGATCTTCGGTCTTTCCAAGTTAAAGGGAGTTAAAGCTTACGCAGAGCCAAAATAGGTGGATGCATCTTGTCAGAATTAGAAAGGAGAGGGGGGATGGCCAGAAAAGCAGTCGGCATCGAACGCGAATAAAAATACGTCCCTTTGATTGTCTCGTATGAGGACTGGTTCCAACGGTGCAGATGATGGACGGCGAGGCTGACGGCGATTGTCTCTTGTGTGCCTCCACGAGAAACCACCTCAAGAGATACATCAAGGTTGGAGAGAAGGAACAAGTTGGTTTGATGAAGAGATAGAGGAACGATGCGCGTCTGGGTAGGTGCGATCACGGTGTCGCGTTCGAAGGTTGATAATGTTACCGCCTTGGAAAACAATTTATCAGAGAGCGGAGACCATGTATGAAAAAAGGCAGACAAGACCTTTGTATTACAAACTCTGACATTCTTCACAGTCCACCAACCGGAAACACTCCTGAAGGCAATACCAAATGCATCACCAAATGCTTTCCCATCAACGAAATCACTAATGACATCTTGAGAGGGCTCGTGAATGAGGGTTTCAAGGGGAGTTTCCAGTTCTGCTACAAAGCGAATGGTATGGATGGGATTATCGCTGCCATGGATCTTAATTGGATCGCCAAACAGCCTTATCTGAATGGATCTCTAAGTTAAACGCAATACAAGCAGCGCATGATCGACTCTTCACCTCGTAGTCACTACTTATGAATACCTCATAGACAGTAGGCTTTCGGAGATTGGGTAGTGTAGGAAGCTCAACTGCACGAGGCAGGGCGCGTTCCATGTCGTATACGTTTCCGGCATGCCATTGGGGCACAAAGGACCGGCGCTCACCTGGACCAGAGGGAAGGATGGTGAAAAATGTACCCCGAATCAAGTTTACAAGAAGACGAGGAGGTGGCGCGTGTACTGATGTCGAAGGAGGGTACAATGTCAAGGTTGTGCGTAGAATCGCGTGGTGTTGTAAGGCGGCCCAGCCTTCGAGTGCTCGAAGTTCTTTCCATCTGCATGATTACTTCAGAGTTCGCTCGAAGCGAAGAAGGGCAGATCGCGCCTTATTTTGGGAAAAGACACATTCAGAGTATCGTCAGGGTTAGACTCGGCCGTCGACCACGAGACTTTGCCCTGGTCTGCATACGACGAAGGCCATTCTTTATTCCAGTCGATTGGCTCAGACACTGCACGAGACTTATTTGTGATATGATCGCATGAAAATTACAATGAATGTTACGGTTCAGGGGGAATGAAGGAGACAAGTAGTGCTGCTCGCGAGCATGGATTGGGAAAGGTCCAAGGATCTATTACTTGCAAGTCAAGATGGCGGTTGACTGCACAGGGTTCAAGCACATACATCCCACTTTTTGCTCAGTTGGATGGACCATACATGTCCATTTGACAAGACAGACTGCTGTGGCATACTGGGAGAGGAGAGCAACCAGAGGACGATTACTATAAGTGAGCACATATATGAGGAAAGAATGTTTATATGACCAAACATAGCCATCTCTTTTGCACACAACACTCACGATGTCGAGCAGACAAGGTGGAAAGCTAAAACCTCTCAAGGTCACCACTGATGTATACTTGTAAATGACAATATCTGATGGAAATTGGGTTTCAGGCACCCAAGAAGGAGAAGGTGGAAGAGACAGAAGAAGAAAAGGCGTTCAAGGACAAAAAGAAGCAAGAGGCTGCAGCGCTGAAAGCAGCGAAAGAGAAAGGTTCGGATGCTTTTTAATTTGATTTATCGACGATGAGGCTGATGCTTTTTCCTTTGCCATATAGCGATGAAGAGTGAGTTCCTTTGTGAAAAGGAGAGTGAGTGATGGCTGATGATTGGTGCAGGTGGGCCGATGGTTGGAGGTGGAATTAAAAAGTAGAGTATTTGGTATGTGTGCATGCGTTTCTAGGACTGACCATTGTGTCCCCAGGTCTGGCAAGAAATAGATATCTAGTATATAGATTGGATATAGAATAATAGCAGGAGGAGTTGGTTTGTCAGTGTTTGTAATGAAATTGTTGCACATGATCTGAGGACGACCCGCGAATCCTCCTCCTCCTCCTCAACCCGCCTCCATTCAGCTCCCCATGTTGGGCCCTCTCCAAGGCATCCAGCACAACACCCAGCAGCAGCAACAGCAGCAGTCACAGCAGCAGCAGCAACTTCAGCAGCACCCGCAGCAGCAGCCGGGTCAGCAAAATACAATTCCCCCACCCCCGCCTCAGAATGGCCAGGATTACACCCTCTCCAGTGTCCTCCATTTCTTGCAGACAGAGTGGAGGCGCTATGAACGCGACAGGAACGAGTGGGAAATCGAGCGGGCGGAGATGCGGGTCCGTCCAACCATACTTTTTTACTTGCAAAAGCGCGTCGTGACATTTGCTGCATAGGCACGCATAGCTCTCCTTGAAGGGGAGAGGAGATCTTTTGACAACATAAAACTCGACTTGATGCGCCGTATCAAAATGCTTGAATACGCTTTACGCATGGAACGGTGCGCCGCCATGCCTCGCTTCACTCTCGAGTCCACCTGACGTGTCTTCCTCATCAGCTCGAAACAACTCACCCAACCAACTTCACAAAACGTTCTGCCCGCCAAACTCGCTATCCTTCAAAACCAAGCCGCCGCTTCCCAAAAAGACGATGTGCACAGTCACAAAGAAGATAGCGGTGGCAGCTCACCCCGAAGCGAAGGTTCGCATTCTATCCGCTTCTACACAGTTTAAGCTCTATATCACTGGACCTATTAGATTCACCGTTACCGGACAACCGGTTGGCCAATGGAGCGCCTCCTGTGAGCTCTCTGGGTCGACCAGGCTCCTGGGCAGGTCCCAATGGGCCTCCTGCAGGCCCTGGGTCCGGCCTCGGAAAGCCTCCCCCAGGAAGGGATCCCAAAAGTAGGGCTCGAAGCCGTGACTACTTAAAGCAGTGCGCCTTCCTCTTTTTCTACTTGTCAGTCACACGACATGAATGCATTTTTTGTCTTTAGATGTCTGCAGGAAATTTCTTATTTAACGTCCCCTCAAGCAATGAACCCATTACCCAACAGACCTTTGCTCAACAATCCATCTATACCATTATCCCTACCCAATGTCCCTCCTTTCGAGGCAATAAACTACCAACGACCTCGGAAGACACTTCCCGAAGCAGGGAAGGATTTCCCGATCCTCAATGGCCACTCTATAATATCAGGACAGCCCTCTGCTCAGAATTCCAGCGGCCCGCCTCTTCTGGACCGTAGCAGCCCCATGATTCCAGGGTCCAGCATTCAGCAGTCACAAGGACTGCCACTACAAGCTAATCCTCATCAACATACACCCTCATCTGGAACGGTTCCAGCAGAAAAGGAAAAGGATGTCGAAACAGAAGGCCGGCAACTTACAGCCATTTTCCGTCCTGACGATGCAGGTGATTGGAAAGAGAAACTTAGGCTTTCAATGGAAGCGTCCGAACAGGCACGGTTAGCCCAAGACATCCAAGCAGAGTTTGAAGAAGAGGTCAAAGAGGACGAGAACGAGGTAGAAGAGGATGAGAGCAGTGTGGTGGGTGAAGGAGAAGACACCAAGGTCTGGAAAGCGAAGCGAACGCTCAGAAAGTTAGTTGTATGATCGAGTGATTTCTCAGGTGGTGAACTTATTCTGCTTAAAGCCATCTGGATGCTGCTCGAGCGCTAGCCTTCCATCCTAATGAACTCTGTTTAGCGACAGGAGGCGACGACTGCACCATCAAAATCTGGCGAGTAGACGTCGCCGGCCTGGCTTCTTCTGTGTACGTCATTCAACCTTTATGTCTGCTTTTGGTGTGTTCTCAAGTTTTTATCATTAGTACACGAGCAACTACGGAGGTCGAGCCGCAGCTCACTTTGCGCGGCCATTCAGCTGCGATAACGCGGCTTATCCACTCTCCCACCAAGGGACTCCTCTACTCGGCATCGTTGGATTCTTCTATTCGAGTCTGGGCTCTTCCAGCCTCGTCACACACAACATATGCACCTTATGATGAAACACGAGCCCGTGGGGAACTTGTCGGACACACGGATGCAGTCTGGGACTTGGCTCTCGTTCGAGATGAAAGCACTCTCATTAGTTGTGGTGCTGAGGGTACAGTCAAGGTGTGGGATGTCAGCGGGCCCTCAGGAGGTGGCTCTTTGAAATTGACTTGGGGTTGGGGTGGCTTGGAAACTGCCGACGAGCTTCGACCTGATGATTTATCGGTTCCTGGAGCTACAGCTGTTGAAGCTCTCAAAGCTGACCTGAAGAAGGTTGCCGTTGCATATCAAAATGCTGTCGTCAAGATCTTCGACATCGAGAGCGGCAAGGAACTATCTCGGCTGCAGAGTGACATGAGCTATGGTGAGCTTGTCTGCTGTCAGACCCACGACTGACATTAATTCTTTTCCAAGACGGTACACCAGCGACCCAAATAAATAGGATCGCCTCCCACCCTACGCTATCGCTGCTCGTCACTGCACATGAAGACAAGTATATCCGTATCTTCGACATCACGACAGGTATGTCCTAGATGTAGTTCATGCTCATGACCAGCTATGCTGATATTTTATTGAAGGACAATGTACACACTCTATGTTGGCCCATCTTGACGGTGTTACATCACTTTCCATTGATGCTGCAGGGTTTTCTCTTGTGTCAGGAAGTCATGACTGCTCTGTCCGCTTCTGGGACTTGCTCGGCACACGCGCATGCGTACAAGAGATTACAACTCATAGAGAAAAGGCCAGGGAAGGAGTCCTCGATGTAGAGTTTCATCCCACATTACCTTTTATGGCGAGTGCTGGCGCTGATGGGGTGGTCAAACTCTATGCTTCTTCATAGGTCCATGCCTAAATTTCATTGCAAGGTTTTTCCCGTACTGTCATGCTAATAGAACTTGCATATTCAAAGGACGGTCGTTTATCTGTGTTTTCTTTCTTTTTTTCCCTGTGCATATTCGTTCTACGGCTTCTGTATATTGCTTTTTTTTCTTGTTTCAGAAACGATTTATGACTCCTTCAACAATATTATGCAATTGATGTTCGGAAGCATGAAGCCCCTCGTGTAAAGTTTATATTGCAATCCTTCAAATCAAAATATGCAGAAAACATTGAAGAAAGCCCAACAGAAACCTAATACCAAATGAGATGCTATGGCTACAATGGTGCTAATATACAACAGGGTGAGAAAGTCGGAGAAGATGCAGAATAAGTGTGACAACAAGAACGTCTACAGATAAAATGAAAATAAAGATCTGATATCAAATCTCTGCAGACGAGGTAAACGGGGCGTACGAGAAAGGAACGACAACTTACCAATATGCATTCCTTGCTCAACGGCTACTATCTCCGCGCCAAGCTTCTTCTCCTTAACAAGGTCTCGAATCTGCGAAGTGATGATATTTCGCATAGGCTGGGTTGGGTCACCGGTCAGGTCGTCCTTACAATGGGTCACATATACCCGAAGGCTGTCTAAAGCACCTGCGAGCTCTTCTTCAGGTCGATGGGTCTTTTTCTGCTTCTTTCGAGCTGGCCGCAGGCGAGCAGATGCTTCTTCACCCTTTCTAAAATTGACAACCTCCTTTGCTAACGTCACCAATTCATCTACAAGGTGCACAGGGCTAAGGTGACCGTACAGCATGTCGTCGCTTCTCCCAGATGGCCAAGAACACTCTATAAAGATGACGGAGAGCTTGTGAGGTATTTTCGACGCGGCCGCGCGCCAAACGTTAATTGTGCGTGGCTCGTCCGCAACGGTATCTGGTTCGACGTCGCCAAAGAAGAGAAATTCACGGTTGTGAAGATTATGTCGAATGAAAAATGCGGCAGATCCGTAGTGCCCTCGTTCATTGCGGCCGTGATTTATTGGCATTGTCCGAGCAGATATCCCAGGACATATATCCCTGTATTTGTTGTCCATAAACAACCTGGTAGGATAGAGTTTCGTTACCTGCAAGATGGGGGGGAGATGAAGACGCACTGAGAGTACAGGAGTTTGTAATCCTCATCCTCTTCGTTCCAGGAGGCCAGATTGGGCCATATCCGGTCCGAAAAGACATTCTCCAAGTCATCGAGGGTCTCCTTAGTAGCGTAGATGCGTTTACGTGGGCCGCGTAGAGAACCAGCCGACATTACAAGGCCACTGATGTGGTCTAGATGGGCATGGGTAATGAGGAAACATCTGTATAAGCGGTTGGCTGCGACACATCAGGGACAGTGTACAGTCCATACCGTAAGAAAGAATATATTTCTGGTGCTGTGTAACGTTTTGTCGGACCGTTCCGTGAACTGAAGAGCAGGGGTTTCTGATGCAATATGGTGGCCAGGGCACCTTGAGCTGATCCTGCGGACACGAATGAACGAAAAATTGAGATGCGGGGAAGATCAACGGACCAGCTTCCAAGGCCAGTGTGCCGTCCTGCCACTCTGCCTCGTGGGGTTTGAAGAGATAGCTGGAATAGGAGAGAAGGCGATGAGCCACGTGCGGTTGGAACATGAAACTGTCAAGGCGTACGCAGATAAATTAGTTTCATCGGGACCTCCACCAGCGCCCACGACCACGAGGTCAAATGCGGGCATAGAGGGAAGAGGAAGAGATGCTGCCACTAAGGACTTGGGATTTGTTAGAGTCATTACACGTTTTAAGCCCAGTTGCTCGCACAGCCGCCGTCTACACTCGGACCACCTGATAACGACCGCCCACCATCCCTTTATGGGCAGCTATCAGCCCTTGTCAATGCTCATCCTACTGGCAGGTCATTATACAATTTATAGGCAATGCACTTGCAGAGGTGATGGCAGCGACATCGAACCGCCTCATGGCCGACGTACATACCCCCAATTATCAATTGGGCTCCTCTATACATGTATCGAATACAAGGACCTCTTTCTATGCACATACATACTGTAAGTATATTCGTGGTGACATGGAGTGATAAGATTAGATCCCCACCTGTCGTTCTCTTTTTTGAACCTCCATGTTTGACAACCAGTTACGAAATGAACGCTTCCAAGGCCGTCGATGCCATAGAACAGAACAAAAGACTCTTTGCGCCGTATGCAAGGAAGCTCGCCTCTGACAATCTTGATGAATATACTACATTCTCAGACAAGTTTGCAAAATGGTTGGCCGATCCTCGGGCTTATTATCCTGCAGCAAGGCCTGAGGTGTGTATCTTCCTTCGTGGCGACGCGTTCGTCTGGGTGTTTACGCACCTACCTAGATTCTAAAGCTCCTTAAGGTTGGACATACGCCTTCGCATTCGCTTCGACGCTGTTCTCACTTCAACATAGATCGCGTCGGCCACTCTTCAGCGCAATGCGAGAGTAAACACAGCGGCCACGTCACTCTTCAATATATCTCAGTGCCTTGATCACCCAATGGTTGGGCCTTATTCCCAACTCTTGCGAGCCGTTAGCCCTCACAGACAACTTTTTGCGGAACCCGAGATGTTTGGTTCGTCAACATGTTTTTGGCGGATCTTTTTTGTCAGGGTCTAATTTCCGGAATCAAGCTGAAATAAAGACTTTATTGAAGACAGTTCAGGAGCCTCCAATGCACATAGATTTGACCTCAGAGTAAGTCTTGCTCCCGTTGTCAAGACTGAGATAATAGAAACATTTCCAGATCTTTTTAGCGAGCACCGCCTGCAGAGCGGTGGCTCTGTCGATGATCCTATTATTCTCGATGACGATGATGAAGTTCAGCCTGTTAATGCACATGTCAAAACTGCTCCTCTTCCATCATCCTCGAGCGATATGCACCTGGTAATTTTTAGTTAACTACACGCTGAAGTGTACTTATCTTGCACAACAGGAAACCTCCACTTTGCCCACGTTACAAACAAAACAACTAGACCAACAATCTGCCAATGTCCCCGATGTTGATATGGTGGATGGAGACGGAACAACACCGATCGATGCCCTGGAACCTGGCCCGCCACGGTCCATAATCCATGGGTGGGCACCTGGCCTATTGAAGCCGGATAGCTTCAAGTTGTGGGAAAGCATGTCACCCCAAGCCAGTACGACCGACAGCATAGCCAAAGCTCGAATGGTGCAGATTGACACAGCAGTTATAAACATTGCTCCGGCGCAAGTCGTGACACCTTCGGTTAATACCTCACCTGTCATTCCAGACATGGCATCGTTGCAAGAGAACCCTTTTGTGACACTCTCCTGTGCAGCTTCATCATCCCCGGAAGAAACTTTGAAAATCGTTCCATTGCAGACGGATTCGCAGTCCCTTGCATCATTATCAGCGCCCAAAAGTGTTGACGCCCCTCCTCTCGCCATTTCTGATTTCACAAACACGTCTGGAAACACGCTCACGGCGCCATTCACCACGTCAAATGGCCATATTGACGATCCCATGGCCGGACAGGGTGGTCTGCATACCTCGGAGGTACGCTTCTTACCTTTTGTAACGCATGATCGCTAATGGATCCAAAAGGAGGATCAGAAGAAAGCAACTCCCACTATCCAAAATGACACTTCTGGCGAACAGTCGATCCCGCAATCGTCAACTCTTCCTTTCGCAGACCCTCCAAGGCCTAAGCCAACATTGGTATACCCGCCCCCACCCGACGACAAAAAATACACCGCCGAAGAGCTGAAGGCCCTGCGTACGCTTCCAGCATATTTGTGATTTACTCTGACCTCATTCTTGATTCATATAGATGCATTTGGGTCGGACACTCGCATCCTGGTGGTACTCAAGGGAGAAAAAAAGAAACCGCTCAAATCAAAAATCACGTTCGACATATCTAAAGAACAATTCAAAGCTATCGAAAGATGGAACAATAGAAGAAATCCAACAGAGTAGGTCTATTAACCCTTTGTCTCTCGTCTATCTTTCACCTTTGTTTTCAGAGACATTTCTTTGTGTATCTGTGTATCGATGGCATGCTACTCTAGAGAATCCGTGAAATCCGAACAGAAGCGTATCGATCAGCTCTCGGATTTACCTATACAATGGCCGAACGATGGTACATTGCGGATGAATGTAATGCACAAGAATAAACCAATTGCTATCCCGTTATCCCCTCCTTTCAAAGTACGTGTGATACCACGTAATCTTGACCATCGTTGATTTCACATACAGCTTGGCCCCAATGGATTGGTGGACATATCCAAATATATGTGCCTTGAGAAAAACATCCTTGAACTCGAACAATTTGATGATATGTCTGCCCATATCTTTGTTCTCCGCGTCCACCAACCAACAAACGCACAGATTAACGAAACTATGCGGAGGAGAAACAAGGACCGGTTATGGGATGATTGGCGACGTGAGATAGCTCAACCTATGAACCTTTCGTTTTCCATTCCAGTTTCCCGGGAAGTTTCTTGATATCGTTTGCACTACCTAGATACCGATTCATGAATAGTGAACACTGTACCATAGCCTTTCAATGTATATTATATCCTAGTAGTAGAGAGCCGCAGGTGATGTGGTATGAATTACTTGAAGCCAACTT
>JABAJT010019461.1:0-20950 GCA_018850275.1 Tephrocybe sp. 9174TJB | reverse complement strand
TTATTCTTATAGTCTGTTGCATCTGCTCTTCTCAAACGTGGTAGATTGACTCTCCCACAACTGGTGCGAATCACAGGCTATAAACCCCGGACAGTCCAATCGTCCGTCCTTGTTCTGGTGCAACACAACCTTCTTTGGCATGCGCGCACAGACGAAGATGGGGAAGTTTTCGAGGTGAATGTTGATGAATGTCTTATGAGACTTCGCTTCGGCACATTCGTTTGCCAAGCAGAGGTATTGTTTGGGAAAGTGGTTTGTGATTCTTGCGTTAAGATATCGACGTGATACTGAATGTTTCATAGGGCGCAGAGATTGTCCAAATCATTCTCGATCATGGAAAGCTTTGCCCACCAGAAATTCTATCGCACCTGGGTGCCCATGAACCTAAGAGTCGGTTACCATTTTTTCTTTTTTCCTGTCATATTTACATGATACCCAGCTACGACGCTCTATACGCAAACTATCTTCAAACTTGTTACTACATCCTACTTGAAGCCCTCTACAATCCTTTCGCATGTCTCTCCTCGTGACAAGCGCATACAATATGAGGCTGAAGAGAAGGCAAAAATAGTGGGATTCCCCACTGCGAGGGAAATCCGAGAAGCAAAGGAGGTCGCTGAAGCCCGCCTTAGAAGAGAAGAGGAAGAAGCGGAGCAAGTCGGTCTAGTATGTTTCATTCATTCGACATCCAAGACGCCGAGTCATTCAGCCATTCCAGAAACGCAAGGCGAAAGCGCCGACGAGCCATAGGCCATCCAAAGTAAGACACTGCTTACTTGCTTTCAACGGTCGCTGAACTTGCTGAAGCGTAAAGCGGTCGAGGAGGAAGTTTTCGTCGTTGAGGTATGACCTTAAAGGTGTTTCGTGGGTTCTCAATCAGCTGAAATCAGGCCTTAGGATACCGTTCATTTTCGTGTCAACTTTGATAAGTTCAATATCCACATCCGAAATTCAGTAAGTTTCATGTGTATATCTTTCACTCATTTCTCAATTCCATCCCCAGTTAATTGTGAAGGCTGCCGCTGAGCGATATAATGCTGATGCTTCGATGGTTGTTCAAGCTGCTCTCAAAGTAACAGAATCGAGTCAAAAAAGCGTTTCAGAAGTGCGCACGGGTGGGTCTATTTATCACACACTTTTTTGTCACTTTGCTCAATTGCGGCCAGATCCCATGTCAGTGGCCAGCATAGGTCTACAGTTATCGGAACATGATCTGTCTTCTGGTCTTGTCTTTTCTTCCAAAAAAGTGCCCAGTTCAGCATATATAAAAGACTACCTTGGCATGCTTTCCTCTGCCGACAACCCTACTCCGGCAGGACGTTCTGGTTCATTTATCTCGTATAGTTCCTCCAAGGTACAAGTGGAGTTTGAAATCATTGGGCGCCGGTTACGAAGGCGAATATTAGAATCTGTGGCTCGAGAACGCCACGGTGTTGAAGGCGTACGTATATTGCGCCTCCTGATGGATACTGGCAAGATGGACGAAAAACAGGTAGCCAATTCTCGTAATGTTCTTGATAAGCCAATTGACCTTGAAGACAGGTATCCAAGATAGTGATGATGGCTCCAAAGGATGTTCGGCCGCTCCTCGCTGCGCTCGCAGCTGATTCTTTAATCAGCACACAAGAAGTTCCTAAGAGCGCGGATCGTAACCCCACCAGGACGTTTTATCTCTGGTTTGTTTCATTTCTAGACTGTATTCAAGATGGCTTACCTTGTAATAGGTACGTTGACCTCAACAAGGCATACTCAGTAATACTGGGAAGTCTTTACAAAACGTTATATAACATCGCGATGAGGCGGCGTGCGGAGATGGAAGTCAGCGAGGTCAAGGCTGTCCTTGAGAAGCGAGAAAGGAGCGATGTAAGTCAGGACGAGGGTTTGCTTTCCCGCTTAGAACGGGATATCTTCAAGGACTGGGAGGCGAAGCACAAAAGACTGACTGTACTTGAAAAGCGTGTAGAGGAGGCTGTGTTCATTCTCAAAGACCTCCGAGTATTGGGAACAAGTGATGATTGATTTGCATTATAGCATTATTCACAGTCATGGATCATTAAGCCCTTTGCCACCTGCTGCATTTTGACAAGCAATGTTGTGCTGGCACCTGTGAGAGTCCACTCAATGATATGACACATAAGAGAGTGTCACAGTACAGCCCGAATCAGCATCGCCGGCCAGTGTTTCTTGCACAAAGCTCTTGTCATGCCTACCAGTTCCACATCGACACAACGACTTGCTCGTGTATTCTTGGATTATAAGAAGAACTCTCCTCCGCCGCATCCAGGCTTGGGTTGGACACGCTTTGTCTGCATTTCTGATACACACTCTCGTATCTTCCCAATTCCTGATGGTGATGTGCTTCTCCACTCGGGTGACCTCAGTAGCTGGGGTTACCCCGAACAAGTAGACAATACACTATGTTGGTTAAAAGAACTAAGCCATCCCGTAAAGGTGTATGTGTCTGGAAGTTATCAAATAATATTGTTGCCCATTGCTGAATGCCGTTTATTAGGATTATCGCAGGCAACCATGATGTAAGAGTTTCATACCCGACCAACACGACCACAAAATGACTTTGTAAACCTTGTTACTGGCAGCTTTGTCTTGATGCCAGCCTTGCTCAGAAGCACCAGGTCCTGCTCCTGGATGTCAGACCCTACAAGTTGATATGACAACAACGATGGCTAAAAGAAATTTCTTCTTAGGATCCTATACTAGAAGCTATCCGCAAGAGAATAAGGAGCAAAGAAATCCAAGAATGCAATATCCATTATCTCCAACACGAATCATTCACAATCACAACGCCTCAGGGAAGAGAGTGGGCAATTTATGGTTCACCAGTACACTGGTCTCCGCTTCGCTGCTATGCTTTACTAATTCTCATTTTTAACCCAGTCAGCTCCACGGTACGCAAGAGGTGCTTTCCAGTACGAATCTGCGGAAGAGGCTAACGGTGCGCTGAGTCTAAGGTGCACGTACATCGACCTTGACTAAAATCCATGCCTCCTATTGAAGCAATCTACCAGCAAATTCCCTCGGATACTGAAATCCTATTGACACACACTCCACCTCATCTTATGTTGGACAATACTAGCAGAGGGAAGAGTGCAGGGTGTCGCTATCTAGCTGAAAGGTTAAAAGAGCTGGATCAATGCAGACTTCATGTTTTCGGGTGGGTTTCCTTGCATTGAGAGTTACATAAACTCTTATGGGGACGGATTCCAGTCATATTCATGAAGCCTGGGGAGCAAACATAAACTACGAAGCTGGCCAGCGAGTTTCAGTGAACGCTGCGCTCGATCTTCGTAGTTCGCAGGCCATTATAGTCGACCTTCGAAATTGATCATACGCATTGATTCTTGAATGCCATGCTAGATGAAGCGAGCCCTCGGTGCTGACCTTTGCATTGGGAGGCGTTTTTAGAGGCCAGAGCAAAGGTCTGCGTAGGAAGAAGTTTTAGTATATGCCGGCGTTTGGACGTCGACTTTACACCCCAAATGATGTCAGCTCACAGCCTTCCGTGCAAAAATTGCATTCAAGTGTTACGCCGTTGGATGAATAATAAAGTTAACGTCGCTCTCCCCGTCTTGTGTTGAGGAGTAATTATCACCTTTTAACTCACTCCATAGCAACCTTAAATAGTCAAACTATCACCTGAGCAGCCCCGTCAGTAATCGGCGATCGCGCCGGACGCCGTCGAGTGACGCTAGCGCTTCAGCATGTGATCACCAAAAGCTTCTCCGAATTCCCTGCTTGAAGGAAGTTTAATGATAATTGGCCTATGTATATACTATGCATTATGGTCATGTCGACTCTGAATCTTGAGCAGTTTCTTGAAGCATCGCATGATCATGATCACGCCAAGATTATTATTCTCGTGGCAGGTAGTTTTCTCTGTCAATATGTAATGTCATGACAACACTCTGAATATCACAACAAATCTAAACGATGAGCAAAACATCTTTCCCAAACCATCGACTTTATGCCCCCAGCCTTTTGGCACCTTTAGGTTGACCATGCGACGTGAGTAGATCGATTCTCAAACAAATCTATGATGTCTTATCGTCGAGTTTGAACGACAGTGAGGAGAGGCCTCTGCCTCCTTGTTTCCCTTTTTGCGATGGGTCTATGCGAAACGCTGGCCGGTTGGTACATTTATCTCTGACCGTGAAATTCTGATAAAATTACTTGCGGTAGATTCTACCCTCTTTAACCTTCACGTTCATGGCACGAATACCCTCGTTTCTAAACCTTGCTTCTCCTGGAACGTTACAGCGAACGATACGCAAACTTCTTATCGAATCCAAGTCTCTGATTCTCGAGGTGGTGGCAATACTGTCTGGGACAGCGGGATTGTTTCTTCGTCTACGTCTCTGGTAGAATATGCTGGTCCACCATTTACCCCGGGGACTCGTTATTTCTGGGCAGTTGATATCGAGACGTTAGTTTCCTCAAGTGTTGTTGCTTCATCAGATTTCACAACGGATGCTACTCCTTTTCAAAACTCTTCTCATGAGCTTGGAGCACGGCAAGTGGCCAGCCTTGGTACATTAGCCACAGCGTTCACGACTGGGACCTGGATTTGGACGGCCGATGGTGCACCTCCACTTTTTTTAGCGCCACCGGGCGACCGGTTCTTCCGTCGAACTTATACCCCGCCTATCGGCAAAACCGCTGTGTTAGCAGAAGTCATCATCACGGCCGATAACAAATTCTCTTTATTCGTTAACGGAGCTCTTGTCGGCGTCTCCCCGTCAGACGCAGACTCATGGGAAAAGGCGCAGGGATATAGAATGGCGCTTAATCCTGGTCCAGTTGTGTTCGCGGTTGCAGCAACTAATGCACCGACTGCCATCGGTGCCGCGAACGCTGCTGGTCTTCTTGTTGCTATCCGCATTACCCATTCGGATGCCACCCAGGTTCTTATCGGCACTGATAGACAATGGGTCTCGAACATCCTGGCTGTCCCAGCATTCCAGCAACCCACCACCGATGATTCAAAGTGGGTCCCCGCCACACTTCTAGCCAAGTTCGGTTCGGGACCATGGGCAGCTCGTGTCACCTTACCCACAGTGCTAGCCACAGCAACCCTGCCCGCCCCTTCCACTTCTTCTGTCCTTCCTAGCTCAACCTTGATCTCGTCAAGCAGCACTTCCTCCCTGCCTCTATCCTCCAGCACCACGTCATTGCCACTCACATCATCGTCTGTCGCTGTCACGTCGTCATCGACACGAACAATCACACAGACTTCATTCAGTGAAGAGGCTACTGCGCCCGCTGCTTCTACTTCGGACCCCTCTGCGACCACCTCCACCAAGCCTGCCTTAATAGGTGCCATCCTTGGTGGTGTCCTCGGAGCTTTTGCTCTACTAGGGTTGGGTCTCATCTTCTGGCGTCGCCGCAAACGTGCTCGAGATGAACTAGCCGCAGCCGACTTCGATACCTGGATCCCCGCGCCTCATACTGCCCCGTCTGCTCCAGCCGCTGGTAATGCCCCGTTCATGTCCCAGAATTCAGGTTCTTCGCGCTCCCCTGCCCCACCATCGACACTTCGTCAGCCACAGTACGGGAGTACTAGTACGAACGACCAGTACACACAACAGGCACCCTATCGGTACCCTCCACCATCGGCAATGATGACCGCCGGTGCTACTGAAGCCAGCCGTGAAAGCTATGATGTTACCACTTCTGGCAATGCCTATGGCCAACAAGTCGGGTATGGCGCTGCAGGTGGCGCATATGGAGCATATGGCACGCATGCCAGTGGGTATGGCGATAATTACAGCACAAGTGGTTATGCATCTACTCAGGACTATGGAAGTAGCGCACAGCTGGTGTCCCCCCAGCAAAATGGTGGAGGGAATGTACCTGCAACGCTAATCCCCGGTCGGGGCTACCACTTGAATGGAAGCGAGGGTCAACCTCTCAGATATTATTGATCAAATTATCATGCAACGACACTATGGTCTCTTACATACCTTATTACTTTGATTCATACTTCTGTGAAATCTTGGGATTGGTGCAGTGGCAAACATTAATTTTTTGTTGCTTACGAACGGTATTTCTATGCTTTGATAGCTACAACACTTCAAAAAATTGAAAGTTTTGGCATAATAACCGCCCCAACCGATATCGTGCGATAAAAACCCACCCTAGTATGTCGAATTACGTCCCCCCCCAACGCACCCATATGCAATACATATCGTGTATCTGCAGCATTGGTGACAGCACTACGCGTTGGAGATGCAAAGATTGAAACTCCGACCAATTGGCCCATTTCGGCGCGTCCAAGCCAACTTGACGCGCTCGTTCATCTCTACTTCTTGTTGACACGGTTCCCAGCTCGATATGCTCGTAGAGTTGAACAAGACACTTTTCACTTCTCGTGTACAACGTATATACGATGGTTGGAACGTATGTGACGTCTTCTTTGGCCTCAAGTTCACTCTCCTCACAATTCCCAATATTGACTCATTAGAGCGCCAAAAACGATGATGACTATAGTTCACTGACCAACGTGGACGCAGTTCTTCTTGTTGCTGGAGATCCCGCCTCTGAAGATGAGCCTATGCGCAAAGGGACATGCCTTCAGGTGACGCCAAAGTTGTTACAGCAAAGTGGGCATTAGCTGATATCTTTCCAACTTTAGCAATGGCTCCTTGGTTATGAATTTCCATCGACTCTCTTTCTTTTCCAGAAAGACAAAATCACCATTCTGTGTTCTGCTTCTAAGGGTGAGTCATGGAATGGATTATGTTCTTAATATCTTGTATTAAACTTGTGATGCAGCCAAAATCCTTAGTCAGATTGAGAACAGTGCGGGAGGTATCGCAATTGAAATCCTTGCCCAAGCGAAAGGGAAAGACGCCCCCAACGATTCACTTCCCAAGTTTCACGCAGCTTATTCCTCCAAAGCCCGTATTGGAACCCTCACAAAGGAGGTGCATACGGGAAAGCTGGTGGAAGAATGGGAAGCACTCGTGAATGAGCTGGAAAACAAACCGGAGCGCGTGGATATTAGCCCTGCAGTGTCGTGCTTTATGGCAGTGAAAGACGGCGAAGAAATGGTGCGTCGGCAGCGCCCCCATCCGTCTTCTTGTGTTGATTATGATCTCAGAAAAACACACAAACCGCCGCTGCACTGACATCAACACTTCTCAAGCATCACGTCGCGCCCAGGCTAGAGGCAATCTTGGATAAAGAGTCCAAGATAACTCATGACATGCTTGCTGCTCAGATTGAGGCACGACTTGGATCCGGGGAAGGAAGTTCTGCCAAAGGGCCTGATATGAAGGTTTGGAGCAAGGGAAAGGGCTTAAATGACGTGCGCGACTTTACTTTGACTTCCTGTGGTTACTCACGCGGCCATAGATCGATTGGCAAGTGGTCGAGTTCTGTTATCCCCCCATCATCATCTCGCGGTCAAGCAAAACCGGTTATGATCTGCGATATACCGTAGAATCCAGCGATGATAATATAGCGCACAAAGGTGTTCTTCTAGTTTCCTTTGGCTTACGGTACAAGTCCTATTGTGCCAACATTGGTCGAACATTCATAGTGGACCCGAATCCGGTACGTCCAATATCATCGTATCCTCGAATCACCTGTAACCTGCTTCATTCCCTTACGCAGGACCAAGAGAAGCAATACAACCTTCTATTAGCCTTACAGTCCGAACTTCTGTCCTTCATCAAAAATGACGTCTCTGCTCGCGATGTCTACCAACATGCTCTATCTTTCGTCAAAAGCAAGGATCCAGACCTTGAAAGGCATTTTGTTAAGAATGTTGGATTTGGGGTGGGTCATTTTCTAAAGCCAAACTGACTTTGGATCTCATCCTCTATGCAAGATGGGTATCGAGTTCCGTGACTCCGCTTATGTCCTGTCGGCTAAGAATGGACACAATCTCAAGACAGACATGATCTTCAACCTTGGTCTTGGATTCTCCGATCTAATTGACAGCACTGGAAAAAAGTAAGCCTGTCATTAGCCCAGTTTCCTCAGTGCTCAGCTTTGATCTCAGGTATTCACTTCATCTTGTTGACACCATACGCGTGGGCACAGATAAATCAGCTCTCATTACTGAAGGGATAAAGTCTACCAAAGACACACTTTTCTTCTTGACGCCCGAAAGCGACGAGGAAAAGCCACAGAAGGAGCGAAAGCCTCCCACAGCGGCTCGAGCCAACAAATCCCCCCAAAAGAAGACTGCGGGGACGAAGGTCCTGAGGAATCAAACTCGTCGTGCGGTACAGGATGAGGTCCATACTTCAGCTGCTGCCCGATTGGCGGAGCACCAAAGGGAATTGCACGAAAAAATCCAAGCCGAAGGCATTCAACGCTATGTTGAAGATGGCGTGGGAAGTGGAGGAAAGGAGGGGAAAGGCTGGAAGAAATTCCAGAGTTACAAGGGTGAAGGAGCATTGCCCAATGAGGTAGATAGATTGCGAGTGCGTCGTCTTCGTCTGTTCTTCAAATGCTCCGCCCTTACACTTACATGCAAGATCGTTGTGGACCGAAAAGCACAGACGGTCATTCTGCCAATTCATGGCTTTGCGGTTCCTTTCCATATCAATACGATTAAAAATGCCAGCAAAAGCGATGAAGGAGATTTCACGATCCTGAGGATCAATTTTCAAACTCCAGGTCAACTCGCAGGCAAAAAGGAAGATACGGTAAGAGAACTGTACTAGTGTGGAAGCTGCACTGAACCTTGTCTTCACTAGCCTTTTGAAGACCCTGATGCGACGTTCATTCGTTCGGTTTCGTACCGATCGCCGGATGGGCATCGCTTCGACAGTATTTGCAAGCAGATAACAGACTTAAAGAAAGAAGCGAACAAACGAGAACAACAAAAGAAAGAAATGGCAGACGTTGTCGAGCAAGGTAACCTTGTGGAAATCAAAGGACGCCGACCTGTGAAGATGCCAGAAGCCTTCGTACGCCCTGCTCTTGATGGAAAACGCTTGCCTGGAGAGGTTGAAATCCATCAAAACGGTGTTCGATACCAATCACCCCTTGGCTCACAGAAGATTGGTATACCAAATGTTGATGTTTATTTTGAATACAACATTGACCATCATTAACAGACATACTGTTCAGCAATATTAAACATCTATTTTTCCAACCTTGTGACCACGAACTCCTTGTTATTGTCCATCTCCATTTGAAGTCTCCGATCATGCTTGGAAAGAAGAAAACCTTCGTATGTTTGCGCCCCGTTTTTTGAGATGGCCTATTGCTCACTTTGATGAAGGATGTCCAATTTGTTCGTGAAGCTTCGGACGTTCAGTTCGATGAAACGGGGAACAGAAAACGCAAGCATCGATATGGAGATGAGGATGAAATTGAGATGGAGCAACAAGAGCGCAAACGGCGCGCCATGCTTAATAAGGAGATCAAGGCGTTTGCAGAGAAGATAGCGGAAGCAGCGTCAACATCGGTGAGTGGGGGGCAACAGTCGACTGCCTATCCGCTAACGCAACTCGTATCAGAATGGGGACACTCTCGAACTTGACATTCCTTTCAGAGAACTCTCCTTCGAGGGTGTGCCGTTCCGTACTAGTGCTCGGCTACAACCGACAACTGAGTGTCTCGTTCATCTCACGGACCCTCCCTTCCTCGTAGTAACGTTGACTGATATCGAAATCGCCTCCCTGGAACGTGTTCAATATAGCTTGAAACAGTTTGACTTGGTTCTGATCTTCAAGGATTTCACAAAAGCACCCCTCCACATCAATTCGATCTCAAGTTCTCAAATGGATGACGTGAAGAATTGGCTGGAGTAAGGAAACTTTTCCGCTTACCGTTATTTTGTTCTAAGTCTGCGTTTATCTAGCTCCGTTGACATTCCAATGAGCGAAGGCCCAGTCAATTTGAACTGGGGCCCTATTATGAAGCACATCAACGAGAACCCTCATGAATTCTTCCAGGGAGGAGGCTGGAACTTCCTCGGTGGGCCGAACGGTGCTGAGGTACGTTAATTTATTTCACTTTTCGAAGTTCTTTTGCGTCTAACGGTATTTCAACAGAGTGATCACTCGGATGGATCAGAATCAGAATCAGAGTTTGAGGCTGACGACGACGATCTACTTGAGATTGAAAGCAGTGACGAAGAGAGTGAATTTGCTGACTCTGATGCTGGCAGCGAGTCTGGCTCTGACTTTGACGAGGACGAAAGTGACGGTGTGTACACTTATAACTGATATTTCAACGCGAGCTGATGCTTGTGAAAGGGGATGATTGGGATGAATTAGAGAGAAAGGCTGCCAAATGTACGATGTATCAGTTGTCTCGTGTCTCATTTTACTGACCTAGATTCCCCAGCCGACATGAAGCGTGCTGAAGGCGCAAAGAAAGGCAGAGACTCTGACGACTCTGACGATGATCGAGGAAAGAAATCCAAGGGCAAGACCAATGGAAAGCCGAAAAAACGTTGATTTGAACAATTTTTGAACGCGTTACAATCTTCCTCTTGATACATTTACATTGACCTATTTTCTGTACTTGAATAATCCTGAATTGCGACCGTTTGTGCCGCAGACAAATCATTTACTCTCTAAGTATCTTTGATCTTGGGATCATACTGGTTATGGAGTGATGATTCTCGCCAGAGCGCTGCTCCTGCAAGCGCTGCTCCTGGACCAACTATTACTGAGGCAATGATGTTCCATGCTAGCAGAGCAAATGCTTGCAACAAGCTCCTCGCAAACCACAACGTGGCCAGAAGAGAGGAACCAAAGCCGAAAGTTAGGTCCCACTTCAAAAAGTGAAGGACACGTGTGCCAACAGTAGTGGAATGTTCTGGCACCACAAACGAAGGTAGGTACACTCGTAGGATGGCGTTAATGTCCGTGAACAGCGGCCAGATAGTCGCTATATGGATGGAGGAGGTAAGGATAAACATGCCTATATAAAGGAACCGGATGGTCTTATAGCCAGACCTGGAATGTTTGGAAACAGGTCGGATGAGTAAGTGTAGGAGCTGGGCGAGCGAGACAAAGGCAGGGTAAGGCTGCCAGATGGCAGTAACTTTTGGATCCACCAAAACCAGCATTCCAATGGAAGGGATGGCAGCGCCAACAAACAAGCCGAAGATGATTGCTTCCGCATGAGCTTGGGTGATGATTGCGTCTGAGCGACGTCCCCATCCGGTGTTTGCTCCTCCTGATACAATAAAAATTAACCAGTAGATGGGGAAGGTGAATCCTATCGTTGCGATTTGGGAGGCAAGGCCTAACATGACGGGGAGTGCAATAAATATACCGCGCCCTGCTCTACAGCTCTCGATAGTTGGGATGGCAATTAACGGGGCACCAATACCAACGAAATAATTGAGTGCGGTGATTGCGTCAGGCTCATCGAGAGCTGCGTGGAAGAATGTGACGAGCGTGCAGAGGATTGCGTCTACTTTGTGTAACCCAGTGTACACAATTCGGTAAGGCTGAGCATGTGTATGGGAATGCTCTGGTGCACAGGCTCCACCGAGTTCGGATGCCAGTCCAGATGCATTCAGGTGGCCAAAGATGAAGCGTGTCGCCAAAAATGCGAGGCTTGTGAAGAGTACGATAGGCAATAGCCCATCTACCGGTGATTCAGCAAAAAGTATTACAACCTGATAGGCAAAACAGACCTCGAATTAAAGACCAACTCCGGGCCATGGTGGTGGTGGTGGTGGTGGGTTGTTAAGAACTGTCAGGACCGAACGAAACTATTTAACGTGATTGTCAACTGGAATCACTGGAATCCGGCCTCATGATCAACTTGTTACAGTACAAGTATTACTGCACTATTAGGCGTATCCGTCATGTCGCAAAAATTATTTAATATACTGATGGACGTTCAACGAGAATCCGGACTTGACCATTAGTGTTGGGCCATGAATATTTTGTCCGTGTACCCCTATGATGATTTCACCGCTCCTTCAACAGCTTCTTCAGTCTTGCCCTCACTTCCGGCTGCACTGGTTTCAATATCTCCTTCTTGACCACAGGTTCAAGTCGGATATTGGCTGGCCAGCTTTCACCAGCTTCAGCCCTAATTTTTTCCAGCGCGTCTATAAGAGAAATCTGGGTTTTGATCTCCTGGTGCTGAGAAATTGGCGGAGGAATGATTCTCTCTTGAATATTTTTCGGGAGGGCAGCCCGGGGTACAAGACGAACTAGGCGGGCGACCGTTGGGCGCATCCTGAAGGTATCAGGGTGAGCAGAGTAGCAAAGAAAAAGAAAAAGCAGACCTTTGTTCGTTCGTGAACAACTCCAGAAAACAGTGTTGTTTGTTTGCACCAAACACACTGGCCCCGTTAGCTCAGAGCTGTCCACCACTCATAATATCGTCACTGGCGTTGCACTGGCATGAAACGAAAATCTGAGGGGCAATCTAAGAAGAACGACCGATCAAACAAACGCCAGAAACCTCCGCCGCCCGATGTAAACGTGCCATCCTGGCCTGAGCACTTCCAAGATGTATGTCTTAATATGTTGCAATACGAACGTTCAAAATGATGAGTTGACGTATTTGAATAAGCTTTTCAAGGTATGTATTGAGTGATTGGTTTAGTGGAACCATAAATTTCCTGAAGCATACTACATGTCCTAGACTTTCAAAGTGATTACATGTGCTGCAAACGTGCTACCTTACTCCCTCACAGTGTTCTGTAACAGGCTATAAATACCGTCCTTGGGTTTGTTTCTACACGAAAACAATTGGCAACGACTTTCTCGGTCGTGAAATCATCCGTTGAATCTCTTATAAAACAGTGCGCATCCTAAAATTATGTCTTGGTTTTGTACTTACCTTGATAAAAAGCCCCCTGCATTTTTCTGTTGTTGCAGAATTGAAGTCAGTTCTATCCTAGAAAAAGTTGTTATTTGCTTATTCACCTCCTGAAGAGCAATTCTTCCCGATCTCATCAAGTTTTCGTATATTCCTAGAAACGAACTTCGAGTAACAGAGAACACTTTGAAAGGACGTCACGAGTGCTCTTTCGACCTCTCTAACTCTGGTGCTGCCTCGACTTCAGCTATTAGATTGGAGCGCGAGGACGATCATGTTCTCGTCCTTGAATTTGCCGATAATGTCAAAGGCAAGAAAACTAAAGGTAACAAGTGAGTGTTACTCGCCTGTCTTCCGCTTGGATTGGTCTTTAATGGATATCAGCATTGTTAATGTTCCATCTCTTCAACCTGCAGCAGTAAAGAAGTTGGTCGAAAAAAGAAACGAGAGATTTGAGCAGGCTGTCAGCAAGTACGCTCCAAGTTTCGCACCTATGTGATTCCGCTACCTTATTCTTGCCGTCCTTTAGTTTTCTTCTATCAATACCTAGTACAGCGGATCCTGTCAGTGTGCTGCAGGCAGCTGCCCAAGCCCATGTACCCGTTAATCCTTCCGATGATGCATCGACTCCAACCAATCAAGCAGGCAAAGAATTTACCACCGTTCCAGAATTAAGCAATCGCCCTTCGATCGATGACATCATTTTGGCTCTTGGAGAGCAGACTTGGAGTCAAGGTCGAATTACTCACAGACACACGATTAACGCAAAGGATGCACAGACAGGTAACTACTGTCAGTGATGTTTAATCACGGATTCTGATGCAATATTTTTCCTTAGCTAATATCGAACCCCCTCTTTCCGAGCCCATTTCTCGGGCCCTTTTAAACACCAAAAAGATCACTTCTTTTTATTCACATCAGGTCGCGGCGATTCATGCCCTCGCTCAAAGGAAGCATGTCATCGTTTCTACTAGTACAGCGTCAGGAAAAAGCATAATTTATCAGGTTTGACCTTTTCCCTTCATATTTCGCCTAGCATAGACACCGTCCAATTAGGTTCCTGTCCTTCGTTTCTTAGAGGAGGATTCCGACGCGACGGCAATTTTCGTTTACCCAACCAAGGCAAGTGTTTTTTTTTTTTTTTCAAAGTCACTCAAAAATACCGATACATCAACAGGCTCTCGCGCAAGATCAGAAACTTGCGATGGAGCAGCTCATCTCTGCTTGCCAAGGTCTTCAGCATCTCAGAGTGAGCACTTGAGACTTTTGCACGTCGTTCCAGTACTGAGAACCAAATCGTCTAGGTTGCCACTTTTGATGGAGATACTCCCCAGGAACTCCGTTCAGGTTCATATGACGTGAATTGTTAAGCCTTTGTGATACTCATTTATTCAGACGTCAGAGAAACTTCATCGGTCATCTTTACCAATTTTGTACGCTTCAGTTTTATTCTTTGACGTGCTGCAGGCTAACTTGGCCAAGGATATGATCCATGCATCTATACTTCCGCATGAAGATCAATGGAGAAGGTTGGTAAAGTAGACCTCCAACACCATCAATGAATTTACCGTTCCGTAGGTTTTTGAAGAACCTCAAAGTAACGCATACAAACTACCTCTACGACGTCGAGATAAATTCATTCTTTCAAAGCTCTTAGCTGTGGATGAACTCCATTATTACTCGGGACTATTTGGAAGGTGGCACCATCTATCTCCGTCCAAATGATTATAGACCCAATGACACTCTTTTACCCTCGCAGTCATGTAGCTCATATTTTGAGGCGTCTGCGAAGAGTGTGTGCTGCGATTGGAAGTGCGCCCCAATCTTTTCCACCGTGTGCCGTATCTCACTCCAGGGGGAAAGATCGCCGAACCCTTTTTGTTTCCTGCAGTGCGACGATAGCAAGTCCGAAAACACATATGTCAAGTATCTTTGGAATTCCGAGTGAAGATATAGAGGTGGTGACAGAAGACGGCGCTCCCTGTGGAATGAAAGACTTTTTGGTATGGAATCCCACATATATTGACGAGAAAGTGCCCAGCTTGGGACGCCACAGCTCCCTAAATGAGGCGACCGGCCTCATGAGGTTTCTTATGAAGCGAGGTGTTCGTGTGATCCTATTCTGTAAGGTAGTCCCTTAAGTTCCTGGTGATATCGTGTGCCATGCTGACTAGATTGAAAGATCCGGAAGGTCTGCGAACTGGTGTGTAGTGGATACCTTTACAACAATTTTTTTTTGATGTGACTAAAATCAGGCCATGAAAACCATTCGAGCCGATTTAAGCAGCGAGGGCCGTTTCGACATATTGGAGCGGACGATGCCCTATCGCGGAGGTCAGAGTGACCAAAAGTTTCTCACAGTACCCGCTGACTGTCTTGTTCGATAGGATACTCTCGAGAGGTTTGACCATCATTTGTACCGTTTGACGGTTATTTGACCTATTGCTGTGTAGGATCGGCGCCAAATTGAGCAGGACGCATTTAATGGACGGCTTCTAGGAATAGTGGCTACAAATGCACTTGAACTTGGAGTTGATATCGGTGTTCTAGATGCTGTCATCATGCTGGGGTTTCCTATGGCTATTGCTAGCTTTGTCCGACTGTCCTTTCTACTCGCGCCACATCGAAGCTGACGCAGAACATTGTCAGAGACAACAAGCGGGACGTGCTGGCAGAAGATCTCGAGATTCTCTTGCAGTACTGGTGGCAGATTCCACACCCGTTGATCAGTATTATGTTGAGCATCCTGGAGAATTGTTCGAAAAATCAAGTGATCAGCTAATCATTGACCTTGAGAGCAGGCCGTTGCTCGAAGGTGCGTCTTTGATGCACTTTCCTCGCCACAGATTATACACCTGCCCTCGCCAGCACATTTACAGTGCGCGGCGCAAGAGATGCCTTTGTCTTCCGAGGACAGCGAATACTTTGGAGCTTTATTCACAGATATATGTGAATCACACCTGGTTAAAGACCAAGATGGCTGGTAGGCATCTTTCATTTCGTGTGCCTGCAGAAACAAACTGTTACAGGTATCATACCCATCCAAAATTCTTACCATTTCCTTCAAAATTTATCTCAATTCGTATGAGCTTCCCGTCCCCAAAGCCAGGGAGACTCGATGAAACTGACTACATTACAGGTGGTGCACAAGAAGAAAAGTATGCTGTAGTGGACGTCAGCAAGGCGGGACAATCCGGGCGAGGTAGTTTGATCTTGGAGGAAGTTGAATTATCTCGTGCCATGTTCGAAGTCTATGAAGGGGGTGTGGTATGTCCTGCGCCTTTATGCTAGATGATTGTCACCTCATGTGTGCTTTTTTCGTAGTTTATGCATCAGGGTCTCACGTTTATTGTAAAACGCCTGCTCAATATTGTGTGTGGACTTGGCTGAGCACTGGCGCAAGGTCAAAGAAGTCAGTCATGACTCCAAGATCGCCAATGTCATAAGAGCCGATGTGAACTGGATAACTTCACCGAGGTAAAATCCTCCCCTACTAATCTTTACTCCATGGCATTCACGATATAAACGTTAGAGACTACACGTTGGGTTTCTTTTTACCACTACTCCCCTCATTATAACAATCATTTCAGGAACATCGATGCCGTTCAAACATACCGTATCAAGGAAATTAAGGATTCACCTCATCGAGCTTATTACGGCAGTACGTCTAACTCCGAGTACCTTTAGACGTTACTTACTTTCCACCAGAGGTCGAAGTCGAAGTTAAAGTTTTTGGTCAGTTCACATTGCGGCTCTTTCCAACCTGCTCTCAAGTTTCCAACACCCGTAGGATTCTTTAAGATAAGGTTGAGTCCAAGGTTTGCGCACTTGTGTTTCTATACTAATACGGCCTACAGAAACAAGGTTATCCTCGAGGCTGTCGACCTTGATACTCCTGCTTGGCAACGTGAAACTACTGGCTATTGGATTGACATCCCGAAAGAAGTGTTAATCTTGTTTCAAACAAAGGGAATTAATCCTGCGGAGGCGATTCACGCAGCACAACATGCTATTTTGAACCGGTTTTTGATGGCTCAAGACCTGCGGACAGAATGCAAAGCTGCAGAGAAGGAATACAAAGCCGCTTCGGACACCAAGCGAAAACGGCCTGCAAGGTACTTATCTGAACTTGTAGAAGTGCGAGAGATAGCTATCATACACGGGTATAGGCTAATATTCTACGACACCATCGACAAAGGAGGCGGGGTTGCGGCAAAAGCGTTCGATAACGGTCAGCCTTAAGCCAACAATTTCCAATACTGAATCCCTTTACTGACAATTTCCCTAGTGAACGATCTGCTGTGCAAGGCTTGCAATGCTATCGAGGCCTGTGCCTGTGAGAATGGATGCACAGAGTGTAAGTATCCTTCAACATACAATGGCCTCGAGGCCTTGCTGAGGGACATACAGGTGTTCAAAGCCCTGCCTGCAAAGAGGACAACCTAGTGTGCTCGAAGCTGGGAGCACAATTTTTACTAACATATCTGCTTGGGTTGGAAATCGATCTTGATAGCATCCCTGTGCAAGGGGAGGGCCTGCAGAATTTGCAGACTATCATCGAAGCAGAGACTGTTCGGGCTATCAAAGGTGTTCATGTGGAATCCGCCTAATCTTTAACATAAACAATGATACAAAGTCATCATATTGTCCTATGAGAGTGGATCAAAATCTCCCCAGTCATCCTTCGATGGCGGTTTTGAGCTTCCCCAAGAGGGTGCTGGGGGTTTAGACGGAGCTAGAATGTTTCCTATCGGTGGAGCGGGAGCAGCAAGCGGAGTAAACGACAGTGGTTGTGACAATGGCTGTGAGGCAAGTGGGAACCCAGGTGAGGAGACCTGAGTCCCCATCATTGTGGTCGCGGATGCGAGTGAGATATTGTAATTCGGTCGCTGTTGCGGGGCGTTCATGGGCGGAGGTAGTGTATAAGTTGGTTTTTGTGCCGTAGCTAATGGCTGCGAGTGTGCCAAAGTCACAGGTGGTACTTGGGAAGATGACGAAGGACTTCTAACATGTGGTGGTGACGGTGCCACGGGGCCGGAAGTTGCAAGACGTCTACTTCCTAATTGCGAAGATCGGCTCTGGGAGGAAGGGACGGGCGGTACCGCTGTGAGTGTCGTTGGAGTTGCAACCTTCGGGGCCTTCGGTAGCAGGCAATCAGTATGAAAGTTGAGCCTTTGGAATAGGGTACATACACTATCCTCATTGAAAATGCTTCCCCAAACGTCGTCATCCCAAGACTTATTACCCTCAGCAGCAGAGTCTGCTTGGATGGGAGCACCATTCGATCTCCCAACAAGACTCTCGAAGTCGACTGATTGTGCAAAATTCTTTATAGGGCCGCCGTTCACAGTTGTGGCGGAACGATCCTCCAAACGCTGAGAATCCCGTAGGAACTGATTGTGTTCCTTCTCCACTCTGTCACCTAACTTTTTGATAACCTCCATGAACCGTTGAAATTGAGACACATTAAGGACTGTGGTGCATAGTCAGGTGGCTTAGTATTCCAGCGCATGCATATGTTGCACGTACGTGGTCCAATAGACATTGCCCATAGTTGCGGTAGAACCAACGTAGCAACTGCTTCTCGATCCACTTTGAACCCCATAGCTTCTTGGACGGAGAGGGTGGCCATCTAAAGAGACAGACAGTTTTGTCAAAAACTTCTCGGCATTTCATCCAACATACGAACCATTACAGCAGGCTCTTTCGTGCGAATCTTGGAAAGCAGAGGCACCAGTTTCTGAGTTAAGCTGGACTATAAGAGTGTTTGTCATTCTTATATTCGCCCTGAGAGATACAATCACTGACTTGGTCCAGAGTTTTTACCATCGTGAGGAACGTTACGAGGGTGGCTACCTTGACGGTCAGTATTCGAGTCTTGGTGAACACAAGCTGAAAAAAATTGTTCAGGAAGAGCTGATACTAGAAAGCCTATAAAAACTTACAGCAACACGGGGGAATAGCACTCCTTGAACCTCTGCATAATCAATAGTTTCGCAGAGATCGGGTATTGTCTTCAAAGCACGCTCTTGAACCTTGAGAAGCAAATGAACTCGCGAATCCGTGAATACAAAAGCATGACCATACAACAGCATGCACAGATTCCAGCGCATTATACACCAGTGGTAACACATCTACAGACCGTTCAATTAATGACGATATCAATCATGGCAAAATAATTACATACGTTCCCTGAAAACGTGCTTTTCGGTTTTGCTTTGTAACATGCCTAGGTTATCCAAAAGAGTAAGCATGTTCTGCGGCGGCTCTTTAATACTGAACAATGGTTTGAGGCTAGGGAGAACAATGCTGGCGAACTGGGGAGGCGACAGCATTGTCGATATTGCAAAGACGTTGGGTAAGATGTAAGGCAAGAGATGGGTATCTTTCATCTGTGTCAAACTACTGTCAATTGATTGGGATAGTTTTGAAAGGGAAGAATGGCAGCCACCTCCTCAACGAGTGATGGTAGAATTTTTCGTGTCCTGAGACCCTCCGAAAACTTGTCCAAGACGCCTGTTAGTCCTTTCATGAACGAAATTTTCTCTTCTCGAGTTTTCGATGTGAAATTTGAACGATCGAGGAAATTAAGGGTCGATATTGGTAGAGAGGAGAAAAATGGGTGTCCTGGTAGGGTTGTAGGGCTCGGTCTATTGCTTGCATGACGAGATATTAGTGTTCTTAGAAGAACTATAGACAACGTTTTGAGTATAGATGGATGAGAGAATAATGTATGAAGGATACTACCTTGCAGCTCGTGATCTAAAGACTCCAAGCCCGGAATAGGTTTCCCCGCGTGCTCCCTCAAGCCCCCAAGACTACCATGAGTTTTATATGGTGTTTTACCTTTGCAATGAACGACGTAAATGACACAACCGAGGGAATACATATCGGAGGCTGTTAGCAGCTGTTCGTCAAGCGCATATTCAGGTGCTGCCCACGTAAGTAAGAATATGTATAATGACACAGAGTATAGGGCACACCCATGTAATCAAAGGAGCGCTGGATATACCCCGGGACCCGTCCGTCGAACGTTGGAAACTCCCAACGCGAGGGGGCACCACCAGGGCCAAGAAGTGGAATCGTAAGGCCAAGGCCAGAAATTTTCCAATCTCCCTAATGAATATACTCAGATAGAGAGCATATTTGAGGCAGTTGCGATCGTAAGCTCACAGCACCGTTGAGAATGATCGTTTCGGTATTTAGGTTGGTGTGTATCAATTGCGCCGAAGAATGCAAGAATGAAAGACCCTTGCATATCTGGAGAATGCCCTTCTGAATCTGTAAAGTTTCATTCAGTCGCGTCTTTGAAAAGTTTAATGTAGTTTGGAATGTCTGGACAAACCTCCACTTCGTCCAATTCAACAAGTGGCGAACTTCTTCCACCTCCAGGGATCGAGAGCTCAAGTGACGATAACACTGGCTCAGTGGCGAATATGAGCTCGTTCCTAGTCTCCTCTAGAGGTTCCACCATCTCTACAATGCATTGTGTAAATTATGTTAATCATAATCTGTCAGTCGAGCTCAAATACCTAGAATAGACGGATGCCGAAGTCTCCCCAATGCAGTAGCCTATCGTGATGTGTCTATTGAGTGAAGAAGTGCTAAAAGATGATAATCTACCTCAGCTTTCATAACCTCTAGTGTCCTCTCCTTCGCAGGCACTCCCAGCCTCTCCATATCTGGTCCCCTCTTGTCAAAACTCCAGACTGAGACACGTTTATTGGTGACTTTGTGAGTGGCAGATTGGACCTTCCATAAGCCTATGTTTAAGGACGGTTGGAACGGGGTTGGAGCATTTAGAGAGGTGCTAGCCTGGCCAGGGGTTGTTGGTCTGCTGGCAGTGGATGGCCCAATGTTATAGGATTGAGAAATGGCCGTGCGGGCGAAGAAGGAAGTTGCGGCAGCAAACATGCTGGCTCACGAAGCTGTCACTGTCTCTGGCGTAATCACTTCTGTAGCGCGACGTTACATGTCACAGAGTTACTTAGTTTCCCCGAAGATACCGCAGCTATTTAAACCCCTACCGGCAGTAGAGTAGTCAGTTTTTGCAATCGAGGACTTACCCCACTTCATCTGCGAGACTACCCCCATCCCCATGTGACGATACTCTTGCCTTAACCGGCAGTCTACCGTTACATATTTTGAAGTACTACAAGTCTTCTCTAGTAACCTA